>APFE031395265.1:99112-138116 GCA_000404065.3 Pinus taeda
TTATGTGTTTTTATAAAAAATAAATATTTAATGTATTTTTTACAACGACCGAGTCATTGAAATCGAGCCAGCCGAGTCAATACCGAGTCGGAGTCGGAGTCGGAGTCGACCCTCGGCCGAGTCGAAGTCGGAGTCGGAGTTTTAAAACATTGGTTTGACCGCACATTGACCAATTTCAACCAAAGTTTTTGTGGTTGTTTTGGGTTGACTTTGACCATTGTTGGAGGTCGAATTTCAGTGCCTTTGATAGAGCTTCAAAGGAAGTATTTGACTTATGTTTCGACCAGTGTTTATTTTCTGGTTAGGGTTGAAGTTTGACTGTAGTTGACTACAAAATTTGACAGGGTTGATTTGACTTTCTATTGGGCTAGTCAATTTGACTTTTGTACTCTCTATCTCTCTGTTGAACTATTGAATAATAATAGGAAGAATTGATCAAAGGGTTTTCCCCACATTAGGGTTTTTCCCTAGTATCCACCAAATCTGGTGTCATCTTGTCTTGGCTTGTCTACTGCATTTTGCTTTATGTTCTATCTACATTTATTGTCAATGTGATTAATGGTTAATGTGATTGCTATTAGAAATAATTGGAAATTGTTATTGGGCTGCTAAAGGAACATTGAAGTAAATTGTGCTAAGCATAGAACATACCATTGTTATCTAAAATTATGATGGTATCAGAGCCCAAGTGAAGACAAAGCCCAAGCAAGAGTGAGAAAAGCAATTGCTAAAGAAAGTTGTTGGACAAGAATTTTGAGCTAGCTTCAATGACGACTACATCATACTTCAAATCCAAGGACAAGCTCAAGGACAAATCCGACTATCATGCATGGAAGATCTCTCTAGATTTGACTTTGGAAGAGAATATATGGACTCTGTAAAAGGAAGAGTGGTGGAGACCCCTTCAAATGCACCTGTTGCTGCAAAAACAAAGTATAAGAAAGGTGACGTTAAAGCAAAGAAAATTACTGTAGATTCCATTCACAAGCCTTTGGTTGCCTATATTTCTGATTTGGAAACATCTAAGGAGATGTACGACAAGCTGGTTGAGATGTTCAAAGTAAACAATGCAAATCAAGTCCTCTTTCTCAAGAACAAGTTGAAAGACATCAAGATGGATAGAGGAGAGTCCATTCAATCCTACTTCATGACAATGACTGAAATCAAGAATGATCTTCTATCTATTGGAGAAGTTGTTGGTGACAGGGAGCTCACTCTTATTGCACTTGGAGGTCTTGCAAGAGAATGGGATGTGTTTAACACCACCATCCTCAACGATGATAGGATTTCGGGTTTTGATGAATTATTGGCTAGATGCACTCAAGAAGAAATAAGGATGATGGAAAGAGATAAGCCCTCATATGGAAATAAACGTACCACTTTCTCCACTCATGCTAAAAGGAAGAACAATGTTGGTCCAAGAAGACAAGGTCAAGGGTTCAAGCCAGGATTCAAAGAAGGAAGGACAGGAAGATACTTCAATTGTAACAGGTTTGGCCACTTCGCTAGAAAGTGTCCTCACAAGAAGGATACTCCAAGGGATGATGACAACAACTTCAAAGGCAATGGCAATCAAAGGAACAACAAGTTCAATAACAAAGGAAAGAGGAATGCTCCCGTTGCTTAATATGGAAATAGTCGTCCTCCCAAAAGGTCAAGAAACTCCAAGTATGAGGAAATCAATATTGTAGATAAGCAAAAAGAATTTTATCTTATTTTTGTCCTCGCCACTGCCTCTCCTCCAGACACTTTGGATAATTGGTTGATTGATAGTGGTGCCTCAAGGCACTTCACTGGGTGAAAGGAGGCCCTCTCAAATTTGGTTGAAAAGAAGACAAATTTGGAGATCATACTTGGGGACAATGCCACCTACCCCGTGAAAGGGATTGGAACTATCACTCTTCACTTGAATCAAGGTCAAATCCTTCATCTACAATAAGTATTGTATGTACTTGATTTGAAAAAGAACCAGGTATCTATTTCTGTGATGGAAGATAAAGGCTTCAAGGTAACATTCGTTGATGGGAAGGTATGTGTTTGGCAAAGGAACCTAAAAGATGCATCAAGTTGGAGGAAGTCCTTTGGGAGCTATGACTTGTAATACTTCTCTTCAATCAAAATTATGGCACCGAAGATTTGCGCACCTTCATTACAAAGCCTTACCTGATGTAAGGAAGATGGTCACAGATATGCTCGAATTCAACATAGATCATGAAGGAGTTTGTCAGGGTTGTGCAGTTGGAAAACATACAAGGGGACCATTCCCTTCAAGTGAAAGTCAAACTACCAATATTCTTCAATTGGTTCATTTTGATCTATCAAGTATGTTGCTTGTAACATCTTTGGGAGGATACTTTTACTATGCAATTTTTGTGGATGACTTCTCTCGCAAAACATGGATCTATTTCTTGAAGGAGGACAATGTGTTCAAATGGTTCCACTCTTTCAAAGCCTTGGTCGAAAATCAAACAAGGAAGAAGATCAAAATATTGATGACCAATAACGGAACTGAATATGAGTCAAATGAATTCAATGACTATTGTAGAGAAGATGGCATTAAGAGGGAGACCACTACTGCATATACCCCTGAGAAAAATGGAGTTGTCGAAAGGAAGAATCAAACAACCATAGAAGCTACCCGTGTTATGCTTCATGACCAAGGCCTACCGAAGTTCTTATGGGGATAAGTTGCCAACATTGTTGTATATGTTCAAAATAGGTACCTGCATCAAGCATTGGACTTCAAGACACCCGAAGAAGTTGTCACCGGTAAGAAAACCTGATGTTTCTCATTTTAGAATTTTTGGTTGTCTCGTATATTTTCATGTGCTGAAAGAGAAAATAAACAAACTAGATGCATTTGGGAAGAAAGGAACTTTTGTGGGCTACAGTGAAACTTCGAAGACATATAGAATCTATGTGCCTGGTCAAAGAGAAGTGGAAATAAATCATGATGTCACCTTCAATGAAGATTTTGCCCTTGGGAAAGTCAAAGATCTCCCTGTCCCTAGGAAGGACAATGATGATGATGCAGGAAAGAAGGATGAATCTCTGACAGATGATTTGATGCCCAATGTTGAAGGCTCGATGGATCCCATTGATCCACATCCTGGTGAGCCCTCTACTTCAAGGAAAAGACCTTTGTGGCTCAAAGATACTCTCAAAGATGTTGAGAGACATGTTGCACCAAGGGGGACATTTCGTGAAAGCAAGCAGCCAAAGAGGTACCAAGGGTACTTAGCTGCTATGAGTACCATTGTTCAATCTGAGCCATGTATGTTCGAAAAAGCCGTAAAGCACCAAGTATAGAAGGATGAGATGTGGTGTTACTTAAGAAACCAATTTCCTGGTTGTAGGGAAACTGTGCTTAAGACATTAATAAATATTATTTACTGTCACTTATTTGTCACTTAGATATATATTGTGTTTTCAAATGAACGACCTAGAAACTTGGTCTTTAACCCTTAGTACATGTATGACTAGAACATCTCAGAATGCCATTTGTTGCTAGATATAAATGATGAATGAAGAAAGTTTGAAGGAGAAGTTAAAGATAATATGTTGATCTTTCACAGAAACTACTATCTGTAACTTAGAGGAACTATGATAATGAGAACCGAATCATAGACAATATGCTAGTCTTTCACAGAAACTATTATCTATAACTTAGAAAGGAGATGAGGACTTCAAGTATAGGAGCACTCTTTTAAGGAATTTTAACTTTATCTACATAAGCAAATAAAGACCTGCATTACCATACTTGAAAAGAAGAAAACATAACATGACACATGACAGAGAAGCTTACAAAATTATATACAACAACTCATGGAAACTTCTGATTCTTTCATTAATCAACAATGGTATCAGGAACACAGTGGCCTAGTCTCCGGGTTCTCCAAAATCCCAACCACCCACCCTTTCTCTGTAAATTTTCCTCCTTTTATACATTTGTGAAACAGTTGTGAAACTGTCAAACTACTAAATTGTTTGCCTAATTATCTGAATTAAAAATTATTACAGAATTTTACAGAGGTTTAAAAACACCTCAAAGAACATAAAATAATATAAAACAATTGAATTTGGAAGAGGATGATAACTGTTGGCTTGCTCTGTTAATCGGCTCTTGAGTTTCTTCTATAGATGCTTTAATAATGCTTAATCCACTTAAACCATAATTAACTGCATTAAACTTTGACTTGTGTGAAGATTGGGGCTTGCATATATATCGAGTGCGCTTATATTGGCCAAAACATAAAGAAAACATGCCCATCTGCCTTCTCTTCGGACTTGGCTTTAACATTGATTTTTCCCCTTTACCAAGCGAAATTAACGCAAAGCGGAACTAAAAAAATATTAACTCTGCTTCATAAATCCATTGAATCCGCCTTTTCAATGCTCCGTTGACTTCCCATCGCAAAGCGCATAATTCCTTCATATCTGTGTTTTTCTATTAATAATGAAAATATATCATAAAGCATGCTTTTTCCGCTTCTAACGTGCGCTTTGCACAATTTTCGAGGTAAACCTTTCCGCTGATACATCCCACCGTAGATCTGCGCTTTTCAGATCAGACGGTCTACAAAGTGTTTCGGGTGGAACATAAGTTCGGAGAATACCCACCTGAAATGGGCAGTTTCCTCTCTCCACCTAACTACTACGTGTTGAATGTTGAGTGGGATCGGGTGAGCTCCAATAAAACCATTTACCGTTTTGTTCCACCCGAAAACTTGCTTTATAACTTGAAATCTGCCTTTTAATACACTTTGCGGACCCACCGGGGCTTTTAATTATAATATATATTATATATATATATATATATATATATATATTATATGCTTTAAGTCCGTCTTTCTAATTATAATGTTTATAATAGAAATACACATAAAACTGGTGTGGCTTTTGATATATTAATAAACCTTTACAAACCACGATAAAACGGACGCAGTGAGTATATAAAATATAGCGTATAAACTATCGGGTCCGGAACCCATCGCTATCACAATCAGCGCTTTCATATATATATATAATATAATTAGCGTATAAACTATCGAGTCCGGAACCCATCACTATCGCAATCAGCGCTTTCCATAAATATATATATATATATATATATATATATATATATATATATATATGTTGTGTGATCACAAACCCGTCGCAATTATAAAACGCAATAAATATTATATCAAGTCCGGCCATCGCAATCGCAATCAGCATAAGTCATAAACGTTATGTTGTAATCGCGGACCCGACGAAACTATAAACCCTGGTGTAATCAATATCGGGTCTGGCGCATTGCGGACCCACCAGTATTAAAAACATAATATATATCCTTTCGGGTCTGTCATCGCAAATCGCGATCGACGGAACCCATATGCATGTGTATAAAGAGCCTTTCGATACAGCAGACTCGATGAACTTTTAAACAGAATGTATATATTTCAGGTCCGGCTATATATGTTTTAACACCTATTTTCTTTGTAAATCCACTACATTTCTTTATTTCTTTCACATTTCGATATGCACATATATATCCGATTATGGCTCCATTTATGTTGCGGTTTAACTTTATCACATGGGCCAATTCCTTTATACTTGTTCTTTTTGCGATTTTGATATATTATAACGAACAAATACCTCATTACTTTTAGACTTTGCGAAGTACAAAATATAAAGGGCTTCATTGAGGTTGAACCCCCTTAATGATTTTAGGCCACACATTGTGGTAAAATTAATAAATAAAACTTAAATCACAATATAAGCTACAACAAGATGAATGAGGAATATGAATTGATCATGAAGAATGATGTCTGGGATGTGGTTCCTAAACCCAAGAACAAGTCAGTGGTCACTTCAAAATGGCTTTACAAAATCAAACATGATGTTGATGGGAATATTGAAAAGTTCAAGGCTAGGTTCGTTGCTCGAGGCTTCTCTCAAAAGGAAGGAGTGGACTATGACGAGATATTTGCACCGGTTGCCCGATACACCACTATCTAATCCATCATTGCTCTTGTTGCCTCTCAAGGATGGAGCTTACACCAAATGGATGTCAAAATTGCTTTCTTGCATGGCTCGCTTAAGGAGGAAGTCTACATAGAACAACCTGAGGGGTTCGAAGTCCAAGATCGTAAGACACATGTATGCAGGTTGACGAAAACCCTCTATGGGTTGAAGCAAGCCCCTAAGGCTCAGTATGAGAGGGTTGATAGCTATATTACGAGGCTGGGTTTTACAAGGAGTGAAGCTCACCTGAACCTGTACTTCAAGATTGAAAAGGACAAGCCTCTCATTTTGGTCCTTTATGTGGATGATCTTTTTCTGACAGGCGCAGACCCTCTCATTTCTCAATGCAAGCGGGAGTTGGCTTCCGAATTCGAGATGAAGGACCTAGGTTTGATGCACTATTTCCTAGTCTTAGAGATCTGGTAGAAGCCAAGTGAGATTTTCCTTTCTCAAGGAAAATACATTGTGAAGCTATTCGAGAGATGTGGGATGGTTGAATGCAAGTCTGTATCTACTCCGATGGAACTCAACTTCAAGAAGCTATGTGGAAGTGATGTTGGGCCCGAATTAGCAAATCCTTCTGAGTATCGTCAATGATGTTCTTGGTAAACTCTCGTCCAGACATATGCTTCGTTGTGAATACATTTAGTCAATTTATGGTCGAGCCTCATCACATACATTGGATTGTTGCCAAGAATCACTTGAGATATCTACGTGGCACAATCAATTATGGTTTGAGATACACTGTCGAGAATTTGAGGCTACATGGAGATACTAATGCTGACTGGGATGGCAGCGTGGTGGATCATAAGAGCATGTCTGGATGTTGCTTCTCATTGGGGCCTACTTCAATATCTTGCATGAGGAGGAAGAAGAAATTGGTTGCTTTAAGCACCGCCAAGGCCAAATAGATTGGTGCTAGTATGGCCTGTTGTGAAGCTGTTTGGTTGAGGAAACTCTTCAGTGAGTTATTTGAGCACATGTCGAATACCACCATAATCTTCTACGACAACCAAAGTGGGATTTGCCTTTCAGAGAATCTCATGTTCCATGACCACTCAAAGCACATTGATATCAAGTACCACTTTTTCTGAGATATGGTACAACAAGGAGCAATAAGGCTCCAACAAATCAGGACAAATGGTCAAGTCACAGACATTCTCACGAAGCCCTTAGGGAAGGTCAAATTCTTAGTCTTCCGTGAGAGACTTGGAGTCATGGACAGACCCTCCTATGAGAGTCCCGCATGATTGGACATTGAGCTCTGGGAGCTCCTATGGGCTTGGGGTACTTCTTGGAGCTATGAGTGACCATAGGGTGAGTAGTTCACCTTCCCCTAGTGGTGCACTATGTACAGGGTGAGTGGTTCACCTTCCCCTATGATACCCCATGATAGTTGACGTATGTAGGGTGAGTGGTTCACCTTCCCCTACGATTGACATATGCATAAGATGAGTAGTTCACCTTCTCCTATAGCATATGAGCAGGATGAGTGGTTCACCTTCTCCTGCTGATGCCCCAGCATACATCCTACCCATGTAGTCTGAGACTGATGGGAAGTACTTCTCATCTGGCCAATGAGTTGGGAAACATGGATAGGGACCATAGCACTACTGATGGACGCATTGTGTACTGTTGTACTCCCTATGTCTAGGATGCATGGTGTTCAACAACTTGATCTGGGATCATTTGAAGTTCTACCTCTGTACTGACTTTTGGCAGTGGAGAGTGGTAAGGTCTTGTGACTCACTCTAGATCAATTCTTCTTCATTATTACTTCATGGCTCAGCAAAGCAGAGTAGAGATGACAAAGATGGTACATGATGACAAGATCGCATGATAACGACAAACGGATTGGCTGGAATTCTCCTCAGTTGAGAGGAAGTATTAAAATTGGTCTAGGGCCAAATTCCACCTTGGGACAGTTCATTTGATGGAGATGATGATTGCATTGGATTCCTCTTTTCGAGAGATCCAAGATTGATATAAAGACCATCTTATTCAGACAAGCAAAAGTGTGATTTTGAATTTATGCCCACTCGTGCAAATTGATCAGCTCGGCTTCATCATTATGTAGGCTCAAGAAGCCCAATGGATGTGCCTCTTCACCCACAACGAAGTGTATAAAAAGAAGATACCTCACACCTCATTTGGACATCCATCCCTCACACATTCTTCCTCTCTTTTCATCAGATTGGTTCATACAGCTTGAGGCAGCCTCTCTCTCACACACGTACAACTAGGAGGACAGAATTTCTGGGCAGAAATCATAGGCCGAATTTCAGACAGTTTGACCAATGTTGACAGAGGAGATTTTGATCAGTTTTGACTGCGATTTTTGGGGCAGAATTTCGATTTCCATAGGCCACATTGACTGGCACAGAAATCGAATTTTTCTGGGCTGTTTGACCTGCGTTGACGGCAGGCCTGTTTGACTGCAGAGTTGACCACAGGTTGACCAAGTTTGACCAGAGTTTTTGTGACTGTTTTGGGTTGACTTTGACCATTGCTGGAGGCTGAGTTTGACTGCCTTTGACCAAGCTTCAAAGGAGGTGTTTGACTGTTGTTTTGACTAGCATTGAATTTCTGGTTAGGGCTGAAGTTTGACTGCGGTTCACTGCAGAACAAGGCTGATTTGACTTTGTATTGGGCTAGTCAGTTTGACTTTTGTACTCTCTCTCTGCTGAACTATTGAATAATAAAAAGAAGAATTGATCAAAGGGTTTTTCCCAGGTATCCACCAAATCTGGTGTCCGGCTTGTCTACTGCATTTTGTTTTATATTCTATCTATATTTACTGTCAATATGATTAATGGTTAATGTGATTGCTACCGGAAATAATTGGAAATTGTTATTGGGCTGCTAATGGAACATTGAAGTAAATTGTGCTAAGCATAGAACATACCATTGTTATCTAAAATTAACAAGAAGGCTTTTACAATTATAACTGAAGGTTCTTTTGCTGTAATTGGCATAGGGGATAAGAGTTGCATAAAAGGAACAGAAATGCTTTGTAACAGATAAGGAATTTGGTGAGACTGGATGCCCCTCGTGGATTTATTAATTGCGGCTAATGTAGAGAGTGTGGATTTAATGCAATTCTCTCATTTATCCTCCAAATATATGTTCATATTCTATTCTTGAAATCTGTGTTCGTTTTTGCTGCTTATTATCTCGCCTCTGTTTTTCTAAAATGCTGTGTAACACAGTATGAGGCATAGCTTTTATTTTTAACAATTATAATTAATGTCTAGCCTTATAATACAAGCCCAAGGTTAGTAGCCGTTTCCCATTCAAAAAAGGCACATCTTCTAGATGTACTTGCTGTTATCTCAATAACAGATCATTTACATGAAAAATGACAACCTCCTCAACATAAGCTCGGCCAATCTTAACATACTGTAACATGGTATGGGAAAGCATTTTTGAATTTTTAACAACTGTAATTTATGTCTAGCCTTTTAATGCAAGCCCAAGATTGGTACTTGTTTCTCATCTGTTATCTCAATAACATACCATTTTTGTGAAAAATCAATACCCTCCTCTGCTCACTATAAACTCAGCCTCGGAATCAGCCAAGGGTACACTCAGAATTGGACCAGTTTGAATTTTGTGACAAAATTTATTAAAAATGAATAAAATATTAAAATTTTAATGAAAAAAATTAAAGATTCCAAACCATTAGGGACAAAGTATGCAAAGTTTGCTCATGTATATACATGTATGAGTGAATATATCAAAACAGCACAAAGTACAGTAAATATGTGAAATAAAATACATAATCAATGAGGCTCTAAACGGCTTCGAGAGTCCAGAAAACAACACATTACAACTTACTATATAACTGATCAACATGATCACCCATTAGACTCATCACTACTGCTAGAAATGGGATCATCGACATGAACTAAAGGACCATCCTCTGGCTCGATGCCTACAGATTCATCAAACTTGTCAAGGACATCTACAATTGCACTAGATGCACTAGTAGAAGTACAACTCAGCCATGTTAGACTGGTCCGGTACCAAATTGTTCCTTGATCCAGTTTGACGGCTAAGTCGGTACCCTAGATGGTCAACTCAATCAACTCAGCCAAGTTCAAGTCGGCCACGTTTTAAATCACTACTATAAACTCAGCAAAAGGGTCATATTAAATAGAAAGCTAATTAAAAAGCCATCACAAAGACAACAATCATAAGTAAGGGGGCTCAGAACTGAGAAAACACACATACACCTTTGAGCCATGTTAACACCAGAGTGATGGAAGATACATTTACATCAACCTCAGGATAGTTCTACCGGCTCCCCACAACCTAAGCAATTCTCCATACATCATATTTGACTCTACCTCAAAGTCATCCTATTTGTTTGAGCTCAATGCAATGCTTCTTGTGCTTGCTTCATGCTCTTCAGTTCTCCCTAATCATAGGTGAAATTTTACCTGAAACATTAGAATCTTAACAAAATGATGCAATCTACTCCAAAAACATAACGAACAACATCCAATGTTATGATCACAACCAAACTAAACCTTGCAAAAGCAGTCAATGGAAGTAGTTTTCGAAGGTTTCCAGTCATAATTTATAAATGATGCTCCCAACTGATTTGGACCAATTTTGTCCTTAAACCAATCAAAATCAGCCAAAACCAGTCGATTCAAGACACAACCGGTTGGTTGGACACATTCTGTAACTTTGCATCTCCAGGCCCCACCAATCCCCCGCCAACTAAAAAAAACATAAACAATATCCAATGTTATCAAATCTGGACTAGAACGGACAAAATCAGCAAGACCCCAGCCAATCGAACGGGTTTCAGAAGGTTTCCAGTCAAAACTGGTAATCCAAACCAATTTGGACCAATTCTATCCTAAATCAACCAAAACCCGCCAGAATCAATTGAAACCAACCAGTTTCACAGGTTTTGTTCAAGTGCATCTCCATCAACCTGGAAAAGCCAAGAAACAAAAACTGTACAACTATCGTGAAGCCTATTTTTCATCTATTTAATGATGTCCTCTTCTATCGTGAATGGACTTATCCCAGATGACTTGCAACAGCTTCCATTGCCACAGAATACAAACATTGATGTTGGACCTTCAAGGGCATCAAATCACAATTTCAAGTCTACCCATACAGAGGATGAAGATCCAAATGATTCAAATGAATGGATTGTAGAGTTATTAGTATGTTGATTTTTGGACCATATAGGACATTACGGCCTTTATTTCTACATATTTGGTTTGATATGGAATGCACTCTGTTATTTTGTTATATTCACCCCTACACGTCTATATAAGACAAGTATGCATACTTGGTGTCTAAGGAGATGTTTTAAAACTCAAACTCAAACTTGGAATTAACTAAGAGTTAACTTAGACTTTGCTCAATTTTTATAACACAGTTTACTAAAAATATATATAAAATAAAATTTTAATGACGAAACATATTTTAAGACTCCGAAACATTAGAGACAAAATATGCAAAGTTTGCTCATGCATATATCATGTAAGGCTGAATATATCAAAATGGCACCATGTGCAATAAATATCTGAAACAAAATACACAATCAATGAGGCTCTAAATGGCACAAGAATGAGATCAATGGACAAAAGAATCCAATCAACAACTCCTCCAAGCTTAGAGATGGGATATAGCCTACTAACTTAGATGTCAAATCCACCACAAAAAGGATACGAGGATTGCCAAATAAGCTCCAAGCTCACTCTAAATCACAACTCATCAATACTGCTCCAAAAAGTGCAACTGCTCACAAATGCTCAATGAAAGAGGTGTGAGGGAACTAGGAGGAAGAGTCTATATAATGTATTTGCTTAGTTTGAGATGATAGAATATATGTTTTTGGTATAAAAAAAATAAATAGTTTTTTTAAATTTTTTCCCAAAACTATGTGCCATGGCCTGTAGGGTTCCAAATCGAGTATCAACTCGATTGAGTAGGTGCAAACTCGATCAAGTTGAGCCAATTTAATAATGTAGTAATCCCCGATTTGTTGACGAAATCAAGCCAATACAAATGAAGATTGATTCAATCAACTCGATCAAGTTGATATGGCCTGTAGGGTTCCAAATCGAGTATCAACTCGATCGAGTAGGTGCAAACTCGATCGAGTTGAGCCGATTTGGTAATGTAGTAATCCCCGATTTGTTGAGGAAATCAAGCCAATACAAATGAAGATTGATTCAATCAACTCAACTCAACCAAATACGAATCCAAGTCAACCATTTTTCAAAACACTGATTGAATGGTTTCAAAATATATATATATAGGTGTGTGTGTGTGTGTGTGTGGAATGATAAAGCTAGAAGAATCAGTAAATGGTATTCTCACCTTATCTACTGTTCCTTTGTCTTGAAGACATTTAAGATCAGTTGTTCGTGTAAGGTTCTATCTTTTGTTTGTGTTTAATCTTGAAGAAAACTGTATACTTATTTTTTGATGAGTCTGTACATGGTCCAACATACTTAGACAAGTCAGTCCAATAGCTCAAATATGTGAATCATTTTGAAAAGGAGGTCAGTCTACATCACATACTCTTTATGTTTATTTTTGAGACTGTAAAGATGCAAATAGCATCAATAGAATCTTGTGACAAGTACTGAGGGCACTATGAATAGATATTACGATTTTTTTCTATAAAAAAAAGGGTGTGTGTGTGTGTCAATTGTGTCTAGCTTGCGTGGTTGAAAGGAATGATTGTTATCTTCCCCACTTTTGTTCAATTCCTACAAGCGACATGTAGAGCTTTTATAGTGTTGCAATGGCCTTGAGCCCTACATTGACAAAGACTGGAGCTTCTGAGAAATCCAGTTTACTCTCAGTACCATCCTCAAAATGAGGGGAAGTACGAAGCAGATTTCCTAGGGATTGAGAAATACTCAGAATATTTTCAATGAAGTTTTCTTTGGAAATATATAAAGAAAATAATAAATTTAAAAAATTTATATACTTTTGATCAATCAGTTTTATGTTCTACTCTAATTTTTGGGATCAATCAATGCAATCATGATATCATTGCATCTTACAACTTGATGGTATTGATGCTTCCAATACTACTTCGTGATGCTTAGTGAGAATAACTAAATAAGCTAGCGGGACACCTAGGATAAAGGGGGATACAGCATACCCCAATTTGAAAATTGAAACGACTTACAAAGGACATCTAAATGGTTCCAAGCAATAGCCCAAAAACTGAAATGGCATTTCTAGTACCTGATATGGCAAATCCATATTTCGACGTGATCTTGAAATGTTTGACTGCTAATGGGGATGTTTCTGACCGAAAAAAGAGATTTTTGGACATGAAGGAACCGAAAAAACACACACACACACACTGAAACCATAACCCTAATACTTAGACTCGAAACTTCTAACTTGACATTGAAACCTTAACCCTAAATTGATGAATGGTAATCTGCATGTTTTATTCTCATAATTTTTTATACACAGATAATTGAGATGAAGTGGATGGCGAGGAACAGGAATTTGGAGTAATACGGAGCAGTAAATATGCTAAGGAATTCATAGCCTCCTTTCAAAATATTTACTTTCAGCAAACAAATTGAGGGAGCACAACCTGGAGTTTGAGAAATTATCAAAACAAGCATGACATCTTAATTTTGGAGTCTGGACACCAAAGTTGATTTCTTTCACTGATGGGAGTGAAAAGAAGCTTCCTTCAATGCAGATATCACCATAGATATCTCAGACCGAGAGACTGGCTAGATTCTTTTTGTGTATTATGATATTTGTGACACAGTCGCGTGGTCCCTTTAGCTTTAGGCAATATGCTCTCTTTTAGGAGTTCTAGAAAGATTTGCTGCATATGTTTTGTAATTTTGTGTACAGAATGCTTGTCAATTTTAAGTCATATAGCCTAAGTTCTAACCCTTGGATCTGATCAATACAAAATGTATCCTTTTTTTATTTTAACGGAGAAACATATGGTTTTTTCCATGGAAAACCATTTCCCCACCATTTCTTATCTAAAGTTTCAGAAATTTGTCATATCCACTCTGCCCTCAGAGTCTCTGTCTCCATTTTAATGAAACTTAGACAACCACGCATAGATGCTTACACTAGATCTGCAATGTTACCACCCACCCCTTTTGATAACCAAGTTGGATGGGAGGTGTTACTTTCATTTAACCCAACTTCCAAGGTCTCATTATGGAAATGGGGTCACAAAATTCCTCAATTTTTTACTTCGCTGAAATTTAAAACTAACACCACCATCACATCTGCCTCGTCAAGAGCTTTCTGGCGGTAAATTTTATCTCAGTGCGACTTATGGATCAAAAGATATGCCCGTTCAAGGGTTGGCCATTAAACCTTTGTCGCGTAAGCAAGTACTGCCACGTGGCACCCACATAGTGCTCACATGGCAACCCCACCTCACCTGGTAGGTCCACATCATCAACTCGGCCATTTGCTTGCCCCTGTGGCACCTGCCATCATCCCCCTCACTTTGTGCCTCACCGGACCGATCCTTAACCTGGTTTGTAACCAAGTTACATATAAGGGTTTTTGGGGTTTTCGGGTCTGCAACGCTAAACACATGCCAAGCCTCTACGGCAAGACGAAATGCTTGTCGTCACATATTGGGAATACATATACCCTAACCTCATTAATCATGGCCATCTTTACCACATGCATTACCACAATGAGAAACCTCTGAGGTTCGCGACCCCATGACATACATATTGCCGTCAAGTGTCTGGGAGACTTCCCATCCCCCGGCCTCCAACAACCTCGACTTTCTCCACCACACACATACATGACAAGGAACCCTGAGGTCCGAGGTCCCTAGACATAAATTCCCATCAAGTGTCAGGGAGATTTCTCGTCCCCCAACTTCTATCAATTTCAGCTTCCTCTTATGATGCTCCTCACTTACCTCCCGAGGTATAGAGGTGATGTCATGCTAGCATCATACCTAATGTGGAAAAAGTCGAAGTCGGGATTAAATCAACAAGGGTCCAAAAATTGAAAAAGTCATTAAAATCGGGAGATTTTTTAAAAAGTCGGCAAAATTTAAAAATACAAAAATACAAAAATATTCTTTTATTTTTTATTTTTTAGCATCTAAAGTATCCACAACATCAAATAAATGCATTTCCACATAAACATGTAAAGAAAGCTAATATATAATATGTATATGAATTCTAGTGCTACATCTCATATCAAACTAGTGAATCGTCCTGAATCTTGAGTCCTGTCTCAGTCTCAACTCTCAAGAGTCAAAATATCAACAAAAAATATAATAAATGTATATCACGAGTCATCTACATGTCATAAAGGAATCAATCACTGAGATCCTCTGCGCATTTTACAGGAACAGAGAATGGCTTTGCCTTTTCCTCTAGAGGAAGAAGGCCTTGCCCTTGGGGATACAAATGGACTCAGCCGTCCTCTAAAGGCAATAAAAGAGGTGGCCTTTGTCCTCTGTTGTTGCCCATACTAGATGGTGTCACCTCCTCCTCCTCATCCTCCTCCTGCTCTACCCCCTGATCCTGCTCCTCCTCCTCATCCTTCCCCTGCTCTACCCCCTGACCCTGCTCCTCCTCCTCTTCCTCTAGCTCCACCTCCCCTGCAACTGCTACCTCCTTTGCCGCTAGTGCCTCTAGATCCACATCTAACCAATCAGGGATCGAGCCCATGGTCAGTCTCTCAGTCTCGACCCTCCAGGCAGCAGTGGTATCAATATTGTCCAATGATATGGCTTCCACATCAGGACTTTTCTAAAGTTGTCTCAGCCACAATCGAGGATTGTAGTAGACGTAGACCATGTCATTGAGGCGTTAGGACTCCAATCTATATTAGGGTCATAGATTGTAAATTAGTACTTAGAAAATTTAAATATTAAAAATAATCAAACGAATTCAAAAATTTAATTTGAAATTTTTTTACCTGTTGCACTTTTTGTTGTGTATTTTGTCAAATACACTCCAGTGGCGCTTTTTGTTGTGTATTTTGTCAAATACACTCTAGTTACACTCACACCCAAAGGAACTGCATGTTTGGCTGAGCACTCGAATGGCAAGCTTTTGGAGATGGGGTACTCTGCCACCATAGTTTGTCCACCAAGCATATACAAGTTAAAAGAAAAATGAGAAACATAAACAAACTAACTAAAAAAAAAAAAAAAAAAAAAAAACATTGAAATTCTAAACTTGAAGCAAATTATGAAGAGACAATGAGTTATGAAATTTGAAACTTGAAACTTGAAACAAACTGTAGCTTAGGTGGCATTTTGGTCGTCCTATTCTTAATAGCCATGGTAAAACCAAATGTGCCACCTACAATCCTATATATCTCCATTTCTTTAGAACTATCTTAACGTTCTTGCTCAGATGACACCATCCCCTCAACACAAGTGAAGAATCCATCCATCACCTCGGCATCAAATCTGAAACTACAAGAGTAAGAAAATGTGGGGTTGAGGTAGATACCTACAACATGAATGGGGCGATGGAGGGTATTGTTCCATCGCTCATCAGTCACTCTCTATATGAATTCTTGTTTCTCTAATCCCTCGTCTCCCTCATCTTCATAATAAGCACGAATGGCTTCTTTGGCCCTATCCATGGCCTCATACAAGTAGCCCATTGCGGGCTTGTCTCCATCAACCAACCGCAGAACCCTTACCAAATGTTTTGAAATGGCACACACCTCCTCTACTCCTACCCAAAAGCTTTGATCATATAAAACTAGTTTGCATATGCTCTCTCCCTCTGGTTTGCGGCTAATAAATAAAAGCACACTAATCTTGTGAAAGAAACATGCTCTTCACATCCCACATAGAATTCAACAAAGACTGAAGAGATATGAAAGTAGTGGCAAATCATGTAATGGCAGGACGCAGCAACTCTTTGTTGTCTGTGAATCTTCTCATCAAGCTAAGCACAAATGCATGATTATATATAAATTTTGTTATGCTCCTGGATGATTCAACAATATCCCTCACAAGAGGAACCTTACCTATATCCTCCAACATCGAGTCAATATAATGAGCAGCACAAGATGTCCAAAACAAGTTAGGATATCTCTCCATAAGCAACCTGCCAGCTACAACATAATTTGCAGCGTTGTCTGTTATGACTTGGACAACATTTTGTGGGCCTACTTCCTGAATGAAAATGTCCAACAACTCACATAATAAACGTGAATCTTTAATATGTGCGGATGCATCAACAGATTTCATAAACATTGTCCCCTTGGGACAACTAACCAAGAAGTTAATAAGAGTCCTACCCTTCTGGTGTCCAACCATCTAACATGATTGTGCATCTAGTGTGTTCCCATGATGCCTTAAACTCCTCCAATCTATCTGTGCAATCAGTCTTTTCATCTTGAAGAAGAGGCCCTCTCAACTCTGCAAAAGTAGGGGCTTTGTACCCCGGGCCAACGACGGCAACAACATCAAGCATAGGTTGGTAGAATGGGTTTGTCTTGGCAATGTTGAAAAGAACATCACTCCGTAGAAGACACTTTATGACCAACCTATCAACTTCTACCTTTTCCTTTTTTTTAAGTGTCGATTTCATGCCAGGTTGTGCACCAGGTGTGGTTCTAGGAACAAAAAAAGATGAGAAAGTTGAGGGGTTGGGACATGTGGGTGTGGAGGGTGATGTTGAAGAACCACCCTCACTTCTCCCCACATTTGAGGCCCCTACAAGTTGGCTTTTTAGTGTTGCCCTGGTGTCTTTGCCCTCCTCTTTATCCATAAACGATTTAATGGCTTGTCGGATGATTTCTGGAGATGGATTTGGGCAAAGTTATATATTTTTCCCCAGAATTTTCCCCAAATGGAATTTTAATCTGTTGACACCCCCTGACATATGCTTACCACACAACTTGCAAGTCAAATACATTCTATTGACCCCCCCAAGATTCGGGTATAATATTAGGTTCACCATATTCTCACATAGGGTCCAAAAGCCTTGGCATTTTGTTTGAAACTTTAAACTTGAATTTGAACCTGGCACAAAAAAAATTGAACAAAAAATAAAAATTGTCCATCACATAAGAAGCAAACACAAATGTAATTGTTGATTATAAATTTTAAATGCCTCTTCTCACTCACTTGAACACACTCAGATTCACTAAACAAGGGTTTGAATTTTTGTCATTTGATTCTTGACAGTTGAAAGTTGAAGTTTTGATTCAATCTAGATTCTAAACAATGTTTTGATTCAAATTTCTAATCAAAAATAAGATAAAAACAAACGAATAGAATTTTAGAAAGATTTAAGAAGCCATTTGTGTAACAGAGACTAAGAGAGAAATTAAAATACATACCTGGCAACAGCAAATCGGCACCTTGAATCTTTCACATTAAACAGTGGACAAATCTCCAAATCCACACCACAAAACTAGCAAATCTCCTCCTCTTGGGTAATGGCAAACACCTCCTCTCTCCACAGCGACGAATGGCAGCAAGAAGAGTGACAAATGACTCTTTTTTTCGTTTTCTGCCACTTATCCGCAGCTTGGGTGGGCTCCGCAACTTTTTGGGTCGACCCCCGATTAAATCGCAACTTCTACGATTTAATCTTGACTTTTCAATAGTGAAAAAGTCACCAAAAAGTCGGCTGATTAAATCGGCCAGCCCAAAAAATCAGAATTTGGTGATTTAATCACGACTTTTGCCAACTTTTTCCACGCTGTGTATAATTGCTTAATGATTGGAATGTTATAAGAAGATTAATTGTATCATTGGGAGTAGTTACAATTTTGAAAAATTGTACTAATCTTGACTGCACTAGAAATTCAATAGCTCCAAGGCTACACTAGGTGTTATCAATCCAACTAGCACTAAGGTGCCTCAACCTATCAGTAAGTTCTCAACCAACTAGTCTCTAGATGTTTATTGGCCCCGGTTCAAACCACGACTTAGGTGATTCTCAGCAAGTAAGCCCCACGAGTTTCTCAACTTGGCTATCACTAGAGCATCACCACTCCATTGAACTCTCTTTTAGCATTCAACACACAAGCATGCTTAAGCCTCAACGAGCAATACACAACACAAATGTTGGGCTCTTGAACTTAGGGAATACACAAGCACTTAACACAAGGAAACACATAGGCAATTACACCAGCCTGCACAAACACAGAGAATGCACAGGCACATCTACAGGCCTCCCTTAACACAAGGAAACACACAGGCAATTAAACCAGCATGCATGAACACAGGGAATACACACAAGCAAATCTATAGGCCTCCCTTAACACAAGGAAACACACAAGCAATTACACCAGCCTACGCAAACACAAGGAATACACAGGCAAGAGAAAACACTAGTCCCTTGTTCTTCTGCCCAATGGCTCCTCTCCCGTTGTTCGTTTGTTCCTCTCCGCTTTCCTTTCTCGGCTTACCCATACACACATAATTCCCTCTATATCTCCTCTTGTGTGTTGACTCTATCAACACAATCCACGAGGCAGTCTACGGACTCATCCTCTCATTTAGGAGCCCATTCTCCTCAGTTAATGGCTACAAATAGTGCCATCCCTCTCAAAAGGAATTTAGGTGGTAATTTAAATGCAAGGTATGTGTTTACAAGCAACTCCTCCTCCTATAGACCTCTGAATCTGTGTCCCCTCTTGTTAAGTTTAGGTATGTTCTGTGCTTAAAGCAATTTTTTTCAATTTTCATAGTTAGTTCAATATATTTCCCTGATTAGCAATCATATCAGCATTAAAGTAAACTGCAGATAGAACATAAACATAAACACAGAAGACAAGCCAAAACAAGAGGACACAAGATGTGGCACTAGCTAGGGACATACCCCAATGTGGGGAAACCCTTGATCAATTCTTCTTATATGTTCTTCAATAGTTCGACAGAGAGAAAGAGAGAGAGATAGTACATTTACAACAGAAGTCAACACTTTGACTTATCTAGGTAAGAGCATAGATCATCTCTAAGAAGATGATACATGAGATCAGTTGAAGACATGTTGCTTCAACTGATTCTCCAAGGTGACTCCTTCACCTATCATTGTGTTGCACCTCATTGTCATGCTGCACCTCACCGTGCTGCACCATGTTGCACCCATCATCACTATGCTGCATCTCATCATGCTTCACCAATAATGACTTTACCCATTACTGTACTCAATCTCCTCTTGCTGCACTATGTTGAGCTCTTCATTGCACTATGTTGTACCCAAATGCATGCTGCAACACCTCTTCATCCTGTTGCTGCAATAACTTCTTGTTGTTGCCATATGTTCATCGTTACCACGCTGTACTATTGCTGCTCCATACTGCACCATGTTGCCTTCATCATGCTGCCACTCCTTTTATCACAGTGATGCACTTTGTTACCCAACACACAACACGTTGCACTACACTTCTTTTTGATGTCTGTGATGCTGTAGCAGCGTTCCACACCATGCTGCTCCAACACTGTCATATCTTATCATTTGCTGCATAGTCCACTGTTAAGAGGATTCTTCTAGATGCTGCACTGAAAGTCATTCTAATACCAAGTGGACAGCCTTCATGTTAAGACAGTCCTATATATCCTCACATAGTAACATCAAACTTGCTGCTCAAACTTTCATATGGCTGTACCCTTCGATTCTCCAACAGACTTCCAAACATCCTTTGAAGGACTGCGGCATACCTTAGGGCATATGACAGCCCTTTTCTGCCCTACGCAAGCCCAGCTGTGGTGCTATGGCCTGCAGCCTAGCACAACAACATTCGGTCCTCAAAACATGTCACAATCATCATGCGTTTAGCCCTCAAACTTGGCCTAACAGTAAGCTAAGATGACTGCGATTTAGGCCTGCATTAGAAGTCTCTTTTGCTGTGATGATACCTGCAGCTAGGGCACATTTAAGGCCTCCTCATGACAGCGGATTAGGGCATCCTTTAGGCAGCGTATTAAGGTAGATTAGGGCAGCGTATAGGAGCAGGTTTAGGCTGTGAAAGAGCTTCTTTACTGCGGCCAGATCTCCTCTCTTGGACTGCGGTTAGACAACCCTCTGCGGCTAGGGCATTATCCTCTAGGACTGCGTTTTTCCCTTAGAGATTCTTCTTTCCACTAAAACCCAAAACAAGTGGAGAAGAAGAAATCTCAAAAGAGTTGTGTGTCCAAATGACTTGCAAGGCACTTGTATTTATGCCAAAACGTGGAGCACAAGTGGGGGCAGTTTAGTTGCTGGCCGACCTTGACGAATTGTCCCATAACACAAATAAATTCATATCTCCATGAATACTTATCGGAATCGGATGATCTTTAAATCAATCCTACACCTCTCGATGAGATGAGAAGAGTCCAAGAAAAATATCAGCTGCCATAAATAAGATGACCCACATGAAGTTTGGCCCTAGTTGCCAATTTTAACCCCTCTCAGCCAATTATCATCTATAATTAAGCATTATTTACATGAATTTACAACTCAATAATTTACAAGAGAGTTGACAAAAAAGTTGTCACTGTGGTGTGGTCCCTTTAGCTTTAGGCAGTATGCTCTCTTTTAGGAGTTCTAGAAAGATTAATATTGCTGCATATGTTTTGTAATTTTGTGTACAGGATGCTTGTCAATTTTAAGTCATATAGCCTAACCCCTTGGATCTGATCAAAACAAAATGTATCCTTTTTCATTTTCATGGAGAATGAATATGGTTTTTTCTGTGGAAAACCATTTCCCCACCGTTTCTTAACTAGAGTTTCAGAAATTTGTCATATCCGCTCTCCCCTCGGAGTCTCCGTATATATTGTAGTGCAACTTAGACAACTACGCATAGATGCTTACACTGGATCCTGTTTGAGCTGTACTCTTCTAGCTGTTTTGGCACGTTCTCTCATGCTTTGGTGACAGCTTTCTACTGTATTTGATTTTAGTTTATTAGATTTTAGATTCCTCCGAAGACCCATTAGATAATCCCTCTTTATTTTATGGTAGTCGTTAGTTTTACAGTCCCAGTAACCTATTTTGGGCATTTGGGTATCGTTAGTTTTACAGTCCCTCACGGTTGTTGCCGCTGTAGTATTACACTCGTTATCATACTCTCATTTTTTCCTTTTGCTTTGTTAGCCACGTTACCCATGCTAATTGATACAGAGAAACTGCTTTAGGAGCAGAGAGGAAATTTTGGTAGCTTGCACCATACTGATCCCAATCATTAAAATATTACTCGTATTATTGCTTATATTTTCAATACAATGAATTATTTCATTTATGAATATTAATGATACAAATACAAAAAACAAATTTCAAATCTAAATGTTCTTCTTGAAAAGCATTTGCGTGGCGAGGGGCAGTCCAGAGAGCGTGATGTTTTTAATACTGACCAATTGGAAGGAACTGAACAATGGAGTGATCTGATCGACGTCAAGCGAGGATGTAGACAGAATGAGGATGACAGCAACACCACCTGATCTAAGAGTGCGTTCAATTTCTGAAATAAATAGAGAAGGAAAGAGGGCATCCCATAAGTGTGCACTGAATTCCAAATCGAATGTGTTGTTGGGGAAAGGGTGGTGATGAGCATCTCCTCTGACCACCAACGGTGGAGATTCAACGACCTCGATTCCAATGGCATCCTCCACTCCTATTTGCCTCAATGCCATTACTTCTTGTCCGATGCCTGCGGAGATGCACAATGCCCTTGAATGTTGAC
Source organism: Pinus taeda (assembly GCA_000404065.3). NCBI lineage: Eukaryota > Viridiplantae > Streptophyta > Pinopsida > Pinales > Pinaceae > Pinus > Pinus taeda. The sequence continues at coordinate 121,778 of APFE031395265.1, forward strand.
TCAGTACGCCTGCTTCCAGGAGATCCCTGAATAATACTGACATGGAATCCACCTTTTTTTTCCAGCTCCTGCTTGCCCACAATTTCGTCATCTTCTTTGCTTTTCTGTCAGGCTCTTCGGATGCGTCGCAAGCCCCCAGTTGCTGCTGCGATTCCTCGTAATGGTGTTGGCGAGTCATCGATGTTGGTGCATCACAGGAGATCATGCTGGTTTGGCTGTGAATGATAGAGGAGAAGATGAGGAGGAGAACAGACATAGGCAGGGCTACCCACATCAGCCTCTTTACCATCACTCTGTTACCAATGTTCTCCATGACCCGTCTTACTTACTTCCCTATGGACATGACCTAAGAGTTATGGAGCAATAGTTGGCACTTGAAAAGAGGAGAGTAATACCTTCTGCTTCTGCTCAATGGAGGTGTGGATCAGAGTGCCCGCACTCAGCCTATTTGTTCTCGTACTTTATTCACCTACGACGGCCTTTGCCTCGTAAGTTTGGCTTCCATCGTATCCATCCAGGTGAGAAAATTAAAGAGCAACCAGCGCCACTACAGTTCATATTGTTCTAAAAAGACCACATTGGTACCCTACATGAACCCCTGCATTTCTACATAATTAAGATCAAGCGAGCCTACTTAAAACTTATTTATGTGACTTCATTTTGCTGTCTAAACCAGTCCAAAGTTTAATTATTGAATTTGGAAAACCATTATTTATGAAATATATTTGGATGTTTGGTTGTTCAGTAGAAATTTGTTGTTTTTTTTGGTTGTTTTTAGTTAGACTTTTAGAAGTTTTTTTTTAGGCTTTTCTCTTTAATTTTTCTAAAATCTTGTAGGAATTTATTGAAATCACAAGTTTGATGGGTAACCTCTATACAATGAAAGTGTTCTATGAGTTTTTCAAGGTGCTTAATACATATATATAGTCAAAAACCTATTTTAAATAACACAAATCAAGATTTTATGTCAAAATTTAGCACTGGAAAGTCCAAAAAGTAGCACTAAAGACAACTCCTTCATAAAATAAAGAAAATTATGTCAACATTCTTGTTATCATATTCTTGCATTTCACGGGATTATTTCAACAAATAAAACAAACTTTGGAGGTTTATTAGTTGTGCTTTTACTACCTAGATGGAATTCTCCTTAAAACAAATAATATCAATGTGTGAAGGTCATAATGGGAATTTCCTTCCAAAAAAATCTCTTATCTTAAACATAAAACCAAACAATATCAATGTCCAAGGTTATAATGGAAATTTTGTTCCAAATAACTTTAATCTTGTGAAATATGTTGTATAATTTATAAAGAATATTTATTGTTATAATACTTAACATTATTAAAAGAATTAAAAAATAATAATACCAAATGTCATATCATAGCCACAATAATATTTGAAGTTAAAAGTGTAATAATATTGAGAAATTAATGAGACAACATTTCTTTTAATATAATATACTTATTTAAAAATGTAATTCTATGTTTTATACATTGGCACGCTTCAAAACATAATTAGGCAGATAGGCCTTTTTTTGAATCAGTTCAATTGTCTACACTTTTGTTTTCCTTTTAACACCTGGCACACACTTTGTAACATAATTGCATTGTTAAACTTTAGACACATCATTTTTTTGCTACACGTATCCACGCATTGCCCGAGTTTTTCTAGACGCCAACTGTAATAACAATGAATTAGTTATAGTAATAATGAAAGTAAGGCGTTGTAACTGATTTTTTCTCATTGGTTTTAATGGGAAAAAAATTGTATGCGCTGGCTTCTGGGTTCAGGGTTGTCTTTACAAAACAAGATACCCAAAGGAAAGATTCTCTTGCAATTTTTGTCGTCGAGGAGGATTTCTGAGGTCTGAGGCTTTGGAAGCGCCTCATGGTAACTTTCCTCTAGTGCATAATCATGTCGTGCCAGTCAGGCCGCATTTGAAGCCAATTAATGCCAACTCGACGAAGCTTTGACACAGTAATGGCGTCTATGCATTGCTCACAACTATTCTTCCTAAGCAGTGCACAACATCAATTTACGCATTGCTCACAATTGTTCTACCTAAGCAATCCACAACACCAATTTATTTAGAAAGAGTAGATACCAACAACATATAGGTAGAATCCAACACCTATAATGCTCATACACTTTTGCAGATCTGTGCTCACACTAAATCCTTGTCAGGACTCAGGCAAACTCATGCTCTCATAATTAAGAATGGGATTGAAAATATTTTGTCATTTGCAGTTAAACTTTTACGTTTATATTGAAAATGTGGGAGCATGGGGAATCCCATTTGGTTTTTGATAGAATGCCGAATAGAGATTTGTTTTCATGGACGAGTATGATGGGAGGTTGCATTAGCCAATGGCTATTTTGAGGAATCTATTGAATTGATTTATGAAATGCTGAGCGTAGGGATGGAACCCAACAATTTTGTTTTCGCCAGTGTTCTGAAGGCATGTGCTACCCTGAATGATCTGCAACACTGTCTGGAGATTCATGGCTATGTAATTAGAAATAGGTTTGATTCGGTTGTTGTTGTGGCTAATGCCCTTATAGATATTTATGGCAAGTATAGAAGGTTTAAGGATGCATGGCAAGTGTTTGACAGAATTTCTCAACGATATGTCATCTCATGGAATACTATGATTTCATGTTATATGCAGAATGGGCATGTAGACGAGGCCCAGGGCCTTCTTGAGCAAATGCAGATGGCAAGCATTAAGCCTGATGTGATCTCTTGGATTGCTATAATCAGGGGTTATGCTCATAATAGCCATGATTATGAAGCATTGGTGCTCTTTTGGCAAATGCAGCTGACAGGTAGGAAGCCAGACTCGGGCACAATTGCAGTGTTCTTACTGCACGCAGCAACTTAGCAGCTTTGAAAAAGGGCAAACAGATCCATCATTAAATTATTAGAAGTGGGATTGGTTTAGATGTGTTAATGGGAAGTGCTCTTGTTAACATGTATGTTGAATGTTATAGCGTTAATGATGCTCGCCGAGTTTTTCACAAAATGTCTAAGAGAAATGAAGTTTTATGGAATGTGATGATTGCAGAATATACTCATAATGGACATGTAGAGGAGGGCTGCTCCTCTTTCGCCAAATGCAATTGGATGGCCTGGAGCCGAATGTCATCACATGGAATGGAATGATTGCAGGGTGTATACAGAATGGTCATGATGATGCTGCATTGGAATTCTTTTATCAAATGCTACTTGTAGGTGTAAAACCCGACTCCTTTACCTTTGGGAGTGTCTTGACATCCTATGCCAGCTTAATATCTCTGGAAAGAGGCAAAGAGATGCATTCATGCATAATAAAAATTGGGTTCCAGTCCGATGTCTTTGTTGGGAGTGCTTCTGCTTCTAGTTTTGGAACTGAAATACTTACTGGAATAAGGTAAGGCATGATTGGTGTTATCACTCAGGTTGTCCCTAGGCTCCTATTAGGGATACGGCCGAGGTAACCACAAACCAATCTTCTTATTGTAGGTTCTAGCCCACCTGCAATCGGAGAGGGCTCTCTCCTTTAGATTCAACCTCAGTTGATCGGGATTCAACCTTAGTTGATGATTTTAGGCTAGCTTTCTAACTTCAAGGGAATGTTGACAGTGATTGGGAGGAAGGTAGGATTCTCGAGTAAAGAGGCACATTAAGGTGTTATAAGTTTAGAACCATTGGGCATGGAGTCACAGATTGAGGCATGCGAGCGTTTTCTTGGTCACAAGGGGATACGGAGCGAGATAGCCACGCAGGATATAACATTCGAGCTGCTGAAAGTATGGAATGGACATCAGGGATGAAAGGCAAAAGAGAATCATTTCATCATGCTGACAGAGGAGAGAAATGGATGAGTGGGATCCCGAGTAGTTAAGAATTCCAGAGACATGCACCCATATACGAACGAAACAGGGTAAACTAGAGCAGTTAAGAATTCTAGCTCATGACCATTTCAGAAGAAAACATCGAAAAGTGCAGAAATTGAACTTAAGGTGTACTTAAACAAATCTTAAGCTATTCTTTTTTTTTGCAACTTAGAATGGCAGAAAGATGATAAAAACATAAAATAAACAGGGAGGTAGAACACTTATTGGATCATGCAGAGACACAGGAATTCCGTGATCATTCCTTGGCCCAGAGAAAACAGCAAGTTGTTTCGCAATCCATGCTTTCAGCAATCTTTGATTATGAAAAATATGACAGTTACAGTGCGAGTCTTTACTCAGAGAAAATTGCTGGAAAGAAACTGACCAACGACTACTACTACCAACCACCAACCCTCTACAATATCGCTTCGGGTGGTATTTATAAACAAAATATCAGGAACACATCATTACAAGTGACCGTGACAGGTCTGCTTAGAATTCTTCAAAAAATCTAAATGCTGTTGGAAATAAATGCAAGTAAATCTTTTTGGCTGCGCTGGGGGCATCCAAAACGGAACAGGTGACGAGGTGGCCCTTGAGGACCAGATGCGTTGCTGCTGAAGTGAATGCGCTTTGGGGCTGCAGTTTGGCTTTGGTGCGAATTGAATGTGCAATTATTATGATTTGAGAGCTTCAAGTGATTTTGATCTCCTCCTATGGATCTGCTGGAAGATATTCAATTTCTCTTGCTTTGGGTCGCTGCTCAAGATATTCTCTGATACACTTTGCCGCTACATTGATGATTTTCGCCATCGACTGATACTCTTTGACACGCTTGAAGCCTGCTGATTTGATCTGATACACTTTGAACTCTGTGAATAATCTCCTGCTGTCTTTAAACCGGATCCTTTGGCACGATTGGGCGATTTCGGGCTTTTTCGGCGCGCAGTGGGCTCGGCAATCAGAAGATTCCTCGAAATGGCCTATTTCCCGTAGCACTATTCATGCATCGAAAACTGCCTCTGTTTTTTGATCTGGAGCTCCGAAGTGCGACTTTTCTCCTTGTGCGAAGCTTTTTTGGCTGCTGACGTAAGCACTGCGTCGGCTGTACGGCGGATGACGTCATCAGTGGGTCCCTGGTACAGCACGGCGTGGTGGGGGTACTGGTGGACTGTGGTGAAGAGACTCCGATGCGATATAGCGATATCGCGTCGGCGGGGAAAGAGGGGGATCATTGGGTTGGGCGTGTGGTGCTTGCGATTGCCGATATGCGATATCGCGATATCACATCGGGGAAGACGGAGGGGTGAACAGATTGGACACTCGGCACTTGCGATCGTCGATTTCGCGATATCGCATCGGCAGGGAACGGATGGGTAATGTTTTGCATGAAAGGGATATGGCGAGGTTGCGATGCGGAAACGGCTTTGAAGGGGGAGAAAGGTAAGTAAGCGGGTGTGAAGGGCCTTTGAAGTTTCGGAAGGGGTCCGACTACTTCGGGGGAGTTTTTTATACTTAGGAAGGAGTCCATAGTATGCGATAAGTGGTTTCAGAGGTTGGGTTCTTGCTTAGTTTCTTCTAAACTAAGCAATTCCCGGGACTTGCTATGGTTATTTTTCAGCCAGGGGGGAATATTACATAGGGGGATTTTCTTAATATTAATACGGGGACGGGGAACATAGGGAGCTATATAATAATGTTAGTGGTTAACATGGAGATGATAAGAAAGCGCTAAGTTCGAGGGAACTTAGGCTGTTGCGGGGGGGTAGGACCATACTTCGGGAGAAGATATGGAACAACTTTGAGCAAAGCAGATCTTTACTCAACCAGAGTGATGAAGATGATGAACTAAAGAGGTGTCAAGCAGATCTTGACCTCTTTTGGGGATGTTAGTTAATGATTGGGGAAAAGCAGAGAAGGGGAGTTAGTTATACCTCATTTGAGCCTTTTGCTTACAAATCTTTGCTGATTATGTTCTACATGATATGATACCTGCAAACACTTGTCAGCAATTCAACAGCCTCAGAACTACCTACCCAGCCTACTTCCTAGCATTTTTTCTTCTTTTGCTTGGGGGTGCACTTAGACTTGCAAAACCCATCATACATTTTCTTTTGATATCTTCCTATCTACATACCACCCTTATTTCTTCCATAGCCCAGATTAAACTGTTGGACTCTTCTATTTCTCTACCTATCTAAGAGTCTGCCAAGATTAAACTGTTTGGACAGACTTACAATCTCTATATTCTAAAACATGAAATTTAAGCCTAGGGAGACCAAGATTAAACTGTTTGGACCTCCCTTCAACTAAAAGTAGCGATCCCAGGAAAACTTTTACAAAATTTGAAGGCAATTGAATGAATCTTGAAGTAGCCTTCTTCATTTGGAGACTGTTTGAGCAAATATGGAGCATTGCAGCAAGCAAAGTACGACATATTTGGCCTGTGAAATGCCAATCATGAAAAATGAATACCTGCTGCAGCATGAGCTAACAATTGGAACATTTGGATAGCCTAAAACCTTGAGAGAGAAAAAGGAAGCACATTTTCATCGCTAATTTTGACTCCACTGAGTTCCCAATTCAACAAGAATTGTGACGAGTTGGCAAATGGATTTCTAGAATGATGAATTCCAATTGCAGCTACACGGATTCTACCAATCATTAGTCACCGTGATGGGAGTCACACGAACATGGTGTGCAAAATGATCAGCTTGGGATGTAGCCCAAATTATAGCCAATGTGTTTTCTAGACAACGAATAGCAAAATCAATAAGTTAGTGCAAGATGAGAATGTAGTCGGAAGGATTGTTTCATCTGTTAAAAGACTTAACTGTCACATCTTAAAAAGAGTTTTCTTCACAAATAATTTAAGAATATACAATCATAGTGCTTCTCAAATCAGAACTTACCAGGTTCATCAACAATTACTGTGATCAATGATGGAATGCTACAAACAATAGGCAATTCAACTTTTGCAATAGCTGGTGATGGATGATCCTCTCTAATTAAGTTACCAGGTTTAAATGTAAGTGTCTACCCAAGCAAATGAAAACAACAACATGCATTTTCAATATGTAGCTTATGTCAATCTCATTATTCTGGAATTATTGTCAAGGTCCTGAGCAAAATTTCTACTCAAGGATAAACAGTAAACATGAAGGACAATGTGGGTTGTATTGTAAAACCTACAAAATTCCCCAAAGAATGGCATGAAATCCATTGTAGTCTCCCTCTACCTTCTATCAACTGAGTAATAACAATGCTCTCTTTCACCTGGCCTTTTCCATCATAAGCAACTACACTTGAAGACTCAACAAATTATATGGGAATATTTAGGCCATGATTTTTCAGTTGCAACAACCTAATATGTGCAGGCTACCTCACTTTGGCCATAAAGTGGAAATCATCATCATCAGGTTTGATCTCAATTTGTGGTTCTGTTCTTTTTAATCTGTCTTAGTTTATCTGAATTTGCCTCCAAAGTGAGCAAACTAAAGTATTAATTTTTTGTGGGAAGTAACTGGACTTATTATTGTTATATTACTGCCACCCTATTCTAAAATTGATTTATCTTTGTATTATTAAATCATATTGGTATCTAACTATTTGCCAACATTGAGTTGCAACCTTTTCGTCTTGTGTTGTATCATTTTGTGGTTTGCGGTTTCCAACTTGCAATACTGGCAACATACATGGGAGATAAACTCGTTGTAGTCTATCGGTATTTTCGAAGCTTGGCAATTGAAATTCCATTCTCTACAACAAGAGACAATTTGATTATTATATTTGACAAGGTATTCATCTTTTTTTTTTCTGTGAAGTAAATCTGATTATAATGGATATAATTTGTATCTGGTATGGCTCTTCATGTAGGTGTTCAAGGGCTAATGTAGGTAGTGGTATGTTCGTTTAGTGTATTATAATTTTAGTCTCTTGAAGATTATTGTTACTATTTAACTTGCAAGAACAACAGTTTGCTGCATGAATCATAGATGATGTATCTTTCTCCCTATCAAACATTTTATTACTGTACATCAGGTTTACAAATTCTTGATTGTCTTGCATTGACCATTTTATTATTATTAGAGCCAATTTTGCGCATGCCCATCTATAACTTATGCAAATTTCCAATTTTAATTCGAGCTGTATTCTTCCATAGTGTATTATGCTAAGAGTATTTTGCTTGCTTAGTTCTTTCATCTATTGAGGATTTATGTTTTATTTGTGTTTCTACAAAATCATCAACGTTATTCTCAGTTGCTTCCTAAGCAGACCCCTACTAATGGTGCCGGTGGGAGAGGGAGAGGGAGAGGTGATGGGAGACTTTCCCTTAAGGATCACCATATCAAAGAGAAAACAACTAAATATTTCAGAGGTTAACAAGGCTTTTCAAATTCGCTTCGTTCGCCTTAATGGGATTCTCTTTACACACACAAGGTATGTGCTGTTTCATTCTTTCAGCTTTTCAAGCCAGTTTTTGACATTATGTTTGGTGTTTTCCTAGTTCACAAATACCTCTTTACTTATAAATTTCAAAAATTTTAAATTGCCATCCTTGAGACATTTGATGAAGTTTGTTCCTCTGCACTAAATGAATTTGAGGAGCTTACAAAACCTGAACTCATTTCAGAGATGGGGATTGGTTTGGATACATTGGTCGATGGCTCAACTTTTAGTGGACTTATGGTTCTTCAAATTGTGTCAATTCTAATATTCATGGTTCATAACATAATTCTTGTGTTGTGGTTTTCTTCCAAAATGACTATGAAGAATGTTACCAATATCAGGAGATCAAATCCTTGGAACAAGTCTCAAATTAGAGCATTAGGACATTTATCAGGGGTTTGGATTGTTGTCATGGTTCTGCACTAGGCTTTCTTACATGAAGATATAAGGTGAAGAAGAAAATGGTGAAGCCCAAGTCTGAAGAAGATGAATTTCTAAGGCCTTATCTTCTTGCCTGTATATAATACTATATGGGAGGTCATGGTACCTCTTGTTGGGTGTGAACTTCTTGTTGGTGACTGAGATTAGAAGCAGGGACCGTTAACTTCCTTGTTGGGTGTGAACTTCTCGTGGGTGACTAAGAACAAAAGCAGGGACCGTTAACTTCCTTTCTGGGCCGTGTGGATACCTGATTCGGTTGTGTACATTACCAGTAGGGGTTTTATACCATCTGGGAGTTGCATCTACAACATAAAGGTGTGAGCACTGAAGGAAAAGACAATCATTCTCATTTTTGGGCATTACCTCCTCTTGGTCACTTGACATTCATCCTTGAATCAACTGTATAGTTAATATAAAGACCATATACATGCTATAACAACCAATATTGCAGAAAACACTCATTATCTACATTTCTATGCAATGGTTCAAGCATTTCTAATAGTGTGGTATTCATTCTTTATTTGTATATCTCTAATTGTATTTTATTGTTGGGTTCTATTGTTCTCTCAACTTGCAACATATATACATCCCAGGTTAGCGAGAATATACTTCGTTGTTATTGCTGTATATGAGGCTCATAACCATTATGAATTAATGTTTTCTGAACTGGCAGCATATATACATCCCCAAGTCAGCAAGAATACACTTCTTTGTTACTGTTGTAGATGAGGTTCATAACCATTATAAGTTAAGACAAGACAATTGTGTTACTTTAACACCAACATATAACTATGTGTCTTTCAATAATTATTTTTTGGGCTAATTTGTGGGCTCTTTAGACTAAGCACTGGTGGAAAAGTTTTTTTAGTTCATAACCATTATAAGTTAAGACAAGACAATTGTGTTACTTTAACACCAACATATAACTATGTGCCTTTCAATAATTATTTTTTTAGGCTACTTTGTGGGCTTTCTAGACTAAGCACTGGTGGAAAAGTTTTGTTACGATTTTACTTTTCTTGTTTAGTTTTGTGGAGGGTTGGATATTGCTTTTGCAGACTATTCAACGACTTAATTTTCAACTCTTCCAGGTTACAATTTTTGACAAACTCTATTGTTGCCATTTGTGTTTTCATTCGAGGAAATGTACACAGAATTGCCTTTTGAAAAACCTTTTTATGGCCTTTGTATGCCTTTGTTCATCCCAGTGTTAATCTTCATTACAAAATTTCATTATTTTGTATTTTAATTTGGATTATATATGTAATTAAAATAGCACTAGTTATTGTTCATATATAAATTAAAATACGCTTTAAATAAATTTTAATTATTTTTTAGAAAAAAGTATTAATTAATAATATAATTTACAGTGTAGAGATTATAATCCAATCGTTTTAATTAAATTGAAATGGTGGTTTCAACAACCGCTATTTTCTATTTTTATTATTTTGTTAGAAGTATATCAAATTAGTGTTTTTAGTTTGAGCTCTAGAAATTATATATATATATATATATATATATATATAATTTAATTTTGCCAATTCATATGGTATAACATATCTACAAATGCATTTCTCATACCATTTTTCTAGTTTAAAAAAACTATCGGCCCTCTTTTTGCCACTTTTGGGGCAAAAAACATGCCAAAAAAAAATTTAACTCAAAAATATATCAACTGAAATGTGAATGTATTATTTTTAACTTATATTACTATGTATTGAAGTGTGCCAACATATATATATATATTAAAAATGTTATACATTAATAAATTTGATTTCTTTGAAATGAGCTACTGATTCTTATAATTGAAATGAGCATTAAAGTTGTGAAGACCATCAAATTTAACGATACCTCATATTTCAAATACTTACTATATTCATAAATCACGACACTAATATTTAAATGGGAAAGTGGTAAGTATTTTCCAATACACATGGTATTATAATTTGAGAAGAGTAAAACCTCTAATTTATTTACTAATCATGTTTTAAAAATATAATTTTTTTAAGATATATATATGTAAAATTAAAATTATATAAATAAAAAACCATTAATAATAATTAAATATCAAATTAATTGCTATATCGTTTATTTTGGCAAAGATAATAAAATAACAACTTAATTTCATAATTTGGAATTAATTTTATAAGCTTCTTATTTGCCACAATCATAATCAAAACCAAATTAAAATTAGATTTTATTTTTATATAAAAATAAATGTTTGAAAGATTTGCACATTTTACCTTAACGTTTTTCATGATTTCAACTAAATATAGGCTTTATAAAAAGTTTGAAATATTGCAAATGTCACTTTCGAATTTTTAAAACTTTCAACTAGTTGTGTGTGCTTCACTCTGCACATTGAATACAAACTCTGCAAATTCCTGCCAAACCCGATATAAAACATGGAAGCCATGAAAAAACAATAAAGTCGAGGCATGTAGGATATTAATAGTAGTTCTGCAAATTCCTGCCAAACCTGAAATAAAATGTGGCAGCCATCTTCCCCGTTGATGACGAGATCACAGGCTACTGTTTAGGCTGCTCGTACATCGGTTACTCCCTCTTTCCCTATCTTTGATATTATTTCCTCACTTGCATCCTCTGCATCGCATGTGCATGCTGCATCTCTGGGAGACACTCTTACCCCCATTCCATGTCCCCTCACCCCTCTTTCTCCTACTTTCTCCACTACGCCCCCATCCTTCCCTCTTGATCCCCCCCTTGTCCCCTCACACTCCCCATCCATCCCCCTAGTCTCCCCCCATCCTTACAACCTTAGGTATCGCCTTGTCACCCCACAGGACGACAGATCCCGCGTGGGCCTAATACCCTCCCCTCTGAACCCTAAATCCATCCGTGGTCGGAAATCTCATCTATCCAAAGCTATCCTGATAGCGGAGGTGGAAGTTGCCCCTGGCAGACAAACCTCACTTGAATAGGTTCTTAGAGCATCGAACACCCCTGCTCAGTTGCGTCCATGAAGTGTCTATCCTTCAATTGTAGGGGCTTGGCTAGTTCGCGCAAAAAACTAGCCCTAAGAAGACTTCTTGACTCTGAATCTTTAGACATCATCCTCCTTCAAGAAACCTTGGGAGAAGCTGACCTCATCTCCCGCACTCTCGGCTCCCTAAAGCCTGGCTGGATTTTTCAATCCCTGGATGTAATCGGATGATCTGGAGGTTTGGCTCTAGGATTCAATCCCCGCATCATAAACCTGAGGACCTCTTGGGGTGGTGACAGTTTCATTGGCATGGATATCTTCTCTTCTGATCTGGGAGTGGACCTGTGTATTGTCAATGTCTATGGACCATGCCACCACAGAGAGGCTTACTGGAATCGATTACTCAACCTATTGATTATGTCCTCGGACAACCTTATCATTGGGGGCGACCTAAACTTCTCCATTAGATATGGAGAATCCTGGGGTAGCAATGCACAAGTTGACAAATTCACTGGATCGATGGAGAGGTTTATGGAACAACACCATCTGACAGACATTCCCATGAACAAGCCCCTTCCCACGTGGAGAAATCGGCATATAGAAGAAGCTGCATTAGCTAGAAGGTTGGATAGATTCCTGATAAAGGACACTCTGATACAAAAAATATCTCTCTATAGACAATGGGTGGGATCTGGTGGAATATTGGATCATTCCCCCCATATTCATGGAGATCTTGAGTCCACAAAAAAAATTGGGGGCACCGTACAAATTTAACTCCACCTGGTTAAATGACCCATCCTACATTCAAATGATAAATGATTTCTGGAGACTCCATCCCCCATCCAGAAGCAGTACTTGGGTTGAAGGTTTCTACTGGAACCTCAAAATGCTAAAAAATCTCTCTATAAAATGGGTCAAGGAAAAGTCCAAGAGAGATGATAATACCCTCATTACAGTGGAGCAATCTCTGACCACACTTCAGGATGAGCAGAACAGAGTGTTTACATCAACTGATCCAAGGATCAACGAATTGCTTTAGAAAATCAGAAGATCAAAATCCTAAAGGAGAGAGAAGAAACCTGGCGACTCCAAAGCCGAGCAATCTGGCCGCAAGCAGGGGATGAAAACACAAAGTTCTTCCAAAACTACGCTAAAGGAAGGCAAATCTCCAACACCATCTGGCATATGCCCCGGGAAGATGGAAGCATGACATCTACCTTCAGTCAACTCTCTTAGTTAGGGTCTACACACTTCATAAAACTCTTTAGGGCTCCCTATGAGGCATCCATTGCTAAAATTTTCCAAACATCAGGACACTTTCCCAGTTTCGTTGATGAGGATTCTTATGAGGAACTTAATTCCCTGATAACACTAGGGGAACTGGAAGGAACGCTAAAATGGTTCAAGAAAGACAAGAGCCCTGGACCGGATGGATGGCCCATAGAATTCTTCCTTGCTTTCTATGACATCATCGACACTGACCTACTTAAGGTGGTGGAAGAATGCAGATCAACATGGCGTATGTATGATGCCATCAACACTACTTTCATTGCCTTAATCCCAAAATCCGACTCCCCAACATCTTTCAATGACTTCCGAGCCATCTCTCTCTGCAATAGCTTGTATAAAATCATAGCCAAGATCATAGCAAACCGGCTCAGAACAGCCAAATTCATGAAGCTATAGGAACTGCACAAGAAGCCCTTCACTCTATCAATCCTAAAAAGATCAAAGGTGCCATTCTTAAAATTGACCTAGCTAAAGCTTTCGACAAGGTTAGCTAGCTATACATCAAAATGATCCTCACCCACCTTAGGTTTCCCCCTCCTTTCATCATTTGGATCATGTGCTGCATAACCTCTGCCACTTTCAGTGTCCTCATAAATGGCTCTGCTTCACATTTCTTTCATGCCGAGTGAGGCCTTTGGCAGGGATGCCCACTTTCCCCTCTTCTCTTTCTCTTTGTTATGGAGGCCCTAGGCAGGCTCCTCACATCAGCCAAAAGGGATGGTCGACTACATGGATTACATTTGAATGATCTCTGCCACCTCACCCATCTACTTTTTGTTGGTGATGTCCTCATCTTCCTCAATGGCAGTTAGAGGGACTCATCAACCTTCCATGACATCCTCAAACTTTTTGCAAAGGCCACTGGCATGGAAGCAAACCACTCAAAGTCTACCATCACTCTCTCCTATACTTCTCCCTTGGAAGCCAGATCTGCATCCCATCTTTTTCCTTTCCAGCATCATCTTTTGGAGGATGGCCTAAAATACCTGGGCTTCAGGCTTAAACCTCACAGCTATCATATTGTAGATTGGATTGGCTCATTACTAAAGTTGAGAAAAGGCTAAAAAACTAGAATCATCGCTTCCTTTCAAGCACATGTCGGCTTATGCTTATAAAAGCTGTTTTGGAAGCCACCCCTGTGTACTGGATGACTTTGGCATGGATCCCTAGAGGGATACTCGCTCACATCCAAAAGATCTGCTGCAGATTAATTTGGAATGGATACAAAGAAGGCAAGCCCTATGCATGGGTGGGATGGAAACAAATCGCTCTACCAAAAAAATGGGGTGGATGGGGATTAAAAGACCTCCATGCATTCACACATGCTCTTGCAGCTAAAACGGGATGGTCCTTACTCACTACTTAGAACCTCTGGACCAAAGTCACTTATCATAAATACATCTAGCCTCAACACCTCATGGACTAGATTCGTAACCCAACCTAGCCTCGAACTGGAATATCAATTGTCTGGAAATCCATCCTCCATACCATGCCCAACATCCAAGAGGGACTTGCTTGGAAAATCAAAGAAGGCAACATGGCACGCATAGGTTTGGATCCATGGTCTGGTGGGGGCAATATGCATCACTTACCACCTGATCTTATACTATTCCTAAATCAGAGGTAGATTAAAACGATCATACAAATCACAGACAGGGGAAACAACTCCATATTTGAACAAGTCTAGTACTCTACTAGGCACTTGGGCATACCCGAACCCTGACATCATTTCTGGGAGGGTTATATACATGCTCTCAATGAAGCACATGTCCGCATAACAGAGGGATCTGATGAACTAATCTGGTCCTCGGCAGAGAATGGAAAATACTCTCCCAAAACAGGATATCAACACCTAATATTGGATCGTCAACCACCTACTCTCCTTGAATGGTGGTAAAAAAACCTAGAAACTGAAAGCCCCCCCTCGAGCTAGACTTTTCATGTGGAATGTGTTGTGCATCAAGACTCCAACTAGAGAAAACCTCATGCGCAGATCGCAATTTGGGTCGCACTTGTGTGTCCTCTGTATGCAGGTAGCAAAGACCAATGAACACCTTTTTTTAACCTGCCCTCTCACCGTTCAGCTATGGCAACAAATAATACACCTCCTCAAAAAACAAGGCAGTTGGCATGGACTGTCGATCACTGAGGCATGGACAAATTGGAATAGAATGCATATGGATAGCAAGACTCGATGCATACCCCTCCTCGTATGCTGGAAGATCTGGTTGACTAGAAACAAAATCATCTTCCAAGGTTCCCCGGCTCGATGGCCTCTCATCACTACAAATGTTATTGCTGCTTATAATGAAATCCTTGAATAGACACAACCCTCTACAACACGCCCTCATGTCCCTGGAATTATTGATCAATCTACCCCATGGGCATACTTCGATGGTGCAGCCCAATCTCATGGATGTGGGGGAGGATCTCTTCTATACCTATCTGATCAACACTATTACAAAATAAAAATGGGATTGGGGCAGGGTACAAACAATTATGCATAACTGATTATTGTCAAACATTTATTTCACTTTGCACTTGCACACTTATGCAATAACATACAAATTTTTGGGGACTCACAAATCATCATAAACTGGTTCAACAACAAAAATACATGTCATGCACATTCCCTCATAAACATTCTGGATGAGATTATGGTTTACAAGGCCCAATTTAACTCTATCATTTGCCAACATATTTACAAGGAATATAATGAGGCTGCTGACAAGTTATCCAAGGAGTCCACGGCACAACCCAGAGGACTGTGGATGATACTAGAACAACATGGAGTAGAACAATATCAGTTCTACCACCGGCCTTACATCGAAAGATCTTATTCTCGGAGGCACCATGCACAAAAATTTTTATGGACATAATAACTCAATTTTTTTTCCATATATGTATATATTTATGTTGATAATCTATCTTTTTACACAACTATGAACACCCTATGTGGTTAATATGTACAACACTCTAATGGTTATGGCTTCAGCACATAGTATTATCTTTTAACAACTATGACCCTGGTTTCGACCAGAAATTATGCATATGCCTATGGCATCTACTACATGTAACTTTTCAAATTAATGAAAGATTACGATTTTTCCCTAGGAAAAAAAGAAAAGAAAAAAAGAAGAACTCATTCTTCAGCTTTAGCAAATCATGTAGGCAAGACAAACCACCATATCTTCTTGGAAGATACAAAGGTCATTGCCAATGAAAAACATCATTTTAAACGTAAATTGCGGGAAACACTTGAAATCATCAAACACCCACACATCCTCAATAGGGATGGAGGCATGGAAGTTAGCAGAAATTGGATTTCCCTTCTCCCCC
>APFE031395265.1:149283-164958 GCA_000404065.3 Pinus taeda
CTAAAAATAGACATAGTCTAAAAATAGACTTGTGCCAAAAATAGCCTGCGGGACCACTTAGTGAAGGCGACTCTTTTCCACTAAGCTCCATCATCTTGTTGCATTCTCAACAAGCATTTCTTGTTGCACACTTTTCAACAGAAGTTAGGTATAATTAAATTTATATTAAAACATATTATCAATTAACTAATAACATAGGTCTTAAAAAAATAAAATTATTAGTGCAGTGATAAATGAATACTACTCATCAATAAATAAGAAATCAAAAGATTTATAATTTAATAAAAAGAAAATTTATTGAAAGAAAAAAATAGGATATATTCATTACAATAATATTCTCTTTAAAAACATAAGTTTAGTCATGTTAATAACAAGATCTACATTAATTGAAAATACTATAACTTACATTGATAAATATATACAAGCAATATATTGAAGCATTAATTCATAAAAAATCATTATTCAAATAAAATAGAAAATCATACAGAATTTATAATAAAATTAAAAATATAAGTTATTAATTAAGGGTCTTAATAAATAATGAATTAGAATAAAAAATGTCCAAATAATAATTAGGTTTAAATAAAAAGTGATTATTCCCTTGAATTAGTCAGCTCCTCATCTTGGCAGCACAACATATCATATATAGCCCTATTTCTCTTCTTTGTAGATTCATTCCTAAGGATGAGTCTTGTTCTAGACTCGAAATGTATACCAAAAAATGCAGACTGTGGAATATCCGAGCTCACAATCTCAAAAACCACACCACAAAAATCTCCAATCCATTATGGAGAGGATTGTGATGGAAATTTTAAATCTTGTGGGTGTTCTCCTATTTCTAGGGAATTTTTAGCTTCAAGATTCTTCTCTTCATCTATAGCTTTCTCATTGTATCACCATAGTTGCAGATTCGTTAAATAGTGAGGAACTTTTTTTTCCAGCAGGATTTTCTCATTGTATCACTTTAGATCACCCAAGATTTTCAGTCTTTGTGAGATCACTCTCAAGGGGTACCCTTTGTTTGTAGGTAGGAGTGGTCAACTCTGTCTCTACACTCGCAGCTAGAATCCAAGATCAAACATGAATCCCTTTCATCTTATTGTAACTCCGACATGTGGGTAGGCAGCTTCAAGAAAAGCTTTTGCTTAAAGATTATGGTATAGCCAAGGATGCCTTAATCCTCTTAGTCTCAAGACTGAACGAAGGAGCCAAAGGTTGGGTTGCATCATCTTCCTTTCAGCCATAATTCTTTAAGGATGCTTTGAAGCAAGGGCTCTTGCAATCGACTTACAAAGGTCTCTTAGGGTCAGCCTTCATTGTAGAACAAGTGGAGGATATTCCAGAATTAGAGGTGGAAGACCCCCAATTTGATATTTTATACTTATTCTATGAGTGAAATGCCATGATCTGTTGTTTTTATGGGATTTTTCCATCAACATATGTGCTTCAATAATGGGTGCATCAAACTTGGTCCTTGAAGATTTGTATTTTTGTTTGAAGGGTTCCTTTATGGTTTATTTCAAAAATCCAGAGGAATGACGAAGAGTTTTTTTATCAAGGACTCTGGTTTTGGGGCCACTTTGGGCTATCCTTTTAGCTATGGTTTCATTAATTCAACGCTTTATCCATGACAGCTTTAGCCAATCCAATATGGGTAAGACTTCCTAATATTTCGCATACATTTATTAACTTTGGTTGTCTTAGATTTTGTATGGAACTCTCTAGGTTGTTTTATTAAGACAGATCTAAAGAAAATTGAGAGGGGTATTGTAACCTTTGCACGCATTTGTATCAAAATAGATCTTAACAAAGGACTGCTTGATAGGATCCTTATCAATTAGAATCGTATAACCTTTTTTGCAGTCGGTGGATTAGAAAAACCGAGCTTTCCACTCTAGGTGTCGGCAACTGCCAGGTCATCTCCAGAATGCTTAGCCTTCTTCTAAATGGCATTTTCGTCCACTTGATGCCAAGAAAATGAATCAAGCGTGGAAAGACGCAATACCATATAAGAATTCCCCATCTCACAAGCAAGATAATAGGCAACAACAAAAAGCAATTACAACCAAACCTAGTCCTTTGGCCTTAGTTCAGCCCCCCATAACGCCAACTCATCCCACAAAATTTGTGATCCCTACTCCTCCCTTGCCATTTCCCCACTCTCATCTGGGTCCCTCGAATGGAGAAGAGAGAGACACAACTGTGATCTTGGCTTTGTCTGTGAGTAGACATAAACATATTAACGAATAAGATCACTCGAATAGTGATAAGGAAGTAGCCATTGTTGCAAATCCTCTGCAAAGGGAAATGTAGTAATTGTCTCCATGTCATTTTCTCCTGACAACTTCTTGGGATTGATTGACATTTCTAAGAAAACGGAAAAAAAATACCTTTGAACAACTCAATGAACAATTTTTGTCTCTTATTGTTAGGCTACCCCTGAGTGGGAAAAAATGGCTTTGGTCTTTGTTTTTAATGGACTCTCTAATTTTGCAAGTTCTTGACTCTCTACTTTACTACCTTTGGTCTGGTTTCCAATATGGCAAGCCAAAGATGAATTTTTGCTATATTGATTTAAGTATTTTCTATTACAATACAAAGACAACTTTAAAAAAAATAAATTAATAGGTGGATAAAAAAAATTGGTAGAATTTCATTTTAAATTGGAGGGGAATTTTATCAGAAGTTATAGTTTTTTTTGTGAATAAGATAGAATTTATTACTGTAATAAAAGAGTAATTACATAGGTTGGGTTATGCCAGGACGAAAGCCTTACACAATGACCAACAAAATTGTTTGTTCTAGCTTCAGAATTGTTGATATTACAATGCAACCTTGCCAAAATTGGGTTTTGTATACAGAGATAAGTAACCAGAATGCTTTTAGGAACCCTTTTACAACAGACTAAAAAAGGAGAATGATGGACTGAGGCATTACTAAACAGACAAAGCCAGGGATCATTATTTCTAACACTGCACGGTCTATAGCAGTCTGAGGTCCGTAGTAGAGACGAGACAAAAGAGAATAAGCAACTCTCATTCTGGATTGTTGGTGGCGGGGTCATCATCTAGATTAATGGGAGTTTCGTGAGTACTCCCCTCCTGCGACACAGTAGCGTCCAATTGACTAGAGGAGGCGCTGGCATTTTCTTTCTTAATGCTAGGCGGTGTTGAAAATAGCAACAAGAAATGATAAAAATAGAATCCAGAATATTCCAATTTGTCCTTGAATTAAAATTGTGAGTTAAATTCTAATTTAGTCTCACCAGCTACTTGAAAAATAATTAATTAATTCATCTTGAGTTAATTAGTTGAAGAAATTCAAGCTAGAAGTCTTTCTGAAGTCATGCAACAGTTATCCCTTAAATTAAGGAGATTATCCCTTAATTAAGGAGATAAGATTGAGTTATATTTGAGTTGTAATTAGTTAGCTCAGTTTACCAAGTTAAGTCCAGTTAAATTAGTTCCAAACTGGTTGAGGAACTAATTGTGAGTATAGTAAGTTTATGCATGCATACATCCAACTAGTTTACTCCAGATAATTGAAGATTCTCTCATCAGAAACTCATGCATGTCTATTCAGAGAAAGACCCAGTTGAGCTAAATGTCAAGGACATGTTACTATCAGTTGCATGAGTTTTTCTATAAAGGAAACTCATCCATGCACAAGGAATAAGGTTCCTTGAGGATTGCGCAGTTTTACAGGGTGTGAGATCAGTGTGAGTGATTAGTGTTACACTTGGTAATAGTAGGATCACCCAGGAGAAACTACACAAGGAAACAAGAGGCTTGGAGGGCAGAGGAGAAGGTTTGTGAGAAGCCTTGTTTGCTTGTGAGCATTTAGGAGGATTGTATTGGGAGTTGGTTAACTGTGAGAGCTAAGGCTTTGTATTATTCTGATATATTTCCACCTTATATGCTAATACAGATAGTGGGGTTTTTAGCTGAGGCTTTCCCCTGAGTATTCTTCTGTGTTTCATGTGCTTTGATTCTTCTTATGGTTATATGTGTTCAGCTTTGATTCAACTCGATCTTTAAGCTTCCACAAGTTTGATAGTAGAAGTAGATTATTGTATTTTGCTTTAGTATATTGCATTATCGAGTTAATCTACAGTCAGATTTTCTACATAGATCTCAGAGGTAGATTTGTAGAGAATTTGTAGAATTTCTACATGGTATTAGAGCAAAGGTTATCAAAGCTGTGAACAATATACTGAGAAGAGAATTCGAAGTTTGAAGTTCGGGGTTGTAGGTACAAATTGAATTCATCTCATACTTTAGGTTGGTCAATGGAATTCTATGGCTTGAGACTCGAGTATGCCTTGGGTGGCAGCTCAAATTACATAGCATAGAAAGATCGCATGGAGGCTGTAGTAGAAGATAACGACTTGAAGGATTTCATTGATCAAGAAATCCCAAACCCAGGTTCAACTAATGCACAAGAGTTGGCTAAATGGAAGAAGTGTGCGGCGAGGGTGAGACAGATCATCCTTGAGGGAGTTCGAGACCATATTTTCTCGAGTCTCCATGGGAAGGATACTCCATATTCAACGTGGAAGACATTGAAGGACCTGTACCAGAATAGTAGTGACTAGAGGAAATTGTCGCTCAAGGACAAGCTTCGAAGAATCAAGATGGAGAACGATGATATTATTTCCACATATTTGAACAAGCTCACCACTTGTAGAGATGAGCTTAGAAGTGTGGGAATAACTACTATTGATGATGATATGGTGAGCCTCTCTCTCCTTGGCCTTCCAAAGAGCTGGAATAGCTACTAGACTCTGTGAATGGAAGGGAGAAATGTTAGATTGGGAACAACTGTGGTCGGATCTCATGCAGGAGGAGATCACGAGGAGCACACGAGATGGTTCTTCATCCAAGGAGGATGAAGAAAAGATGGCCTTTGCAAGTAAGGCAAGGAAAGGGAAGGAGAAGGATTCTCATCCCAAATCGATTTTTTCTCATGGAGGAAAGAAGGTGACAAATCTAAAGTGAGATGCTTCAATTATCACGAGATGGGTCATTATGCAACTAATTGCCCATCAAAGAAGTCCAAGAAGGGATCCTCGTAAGGATCGGAAGGTGAGGCATTAGCCTCTTAGTTTGAAATGGACTCCACCCTCATCGCATGCATGGTGTCATCGATGATGGGTTGTGGTTGGTTTCTTGATAGTGGAGCCTCATTCCACATGAACGGCGATAAAATTTTATTAAGTACCTTGGAAGAGAAAGACTTCAAGATGCACATAGAGATGGGTGATGATGAAAGGTATAGTGTTTCAGGAGTGGGCATGGTTGCTTTTCATAGGGAGCATGGAGCTCTTATCACCTTGATTGGTGTGAAGTATGTGCCTTGACTGAAGAAGAATTTGGTATTGATCGCGATGTTGGAGGATAGAGGCTACGATGTTGTCTTGAGTAAGGGAAAGGTTTTCCTTAGACACATCATCACGGGACAGGTGAAACAGATCGGTTAACGAGTTCAGAACCTATATGCTCTTGAGGTTCAAGATGCATGCAAATATGTTGGAGGACAGAGGCTACGATGTTGTCTTGAGTAAGGGAAAGGTTTTCCTTAGACACATCACCACGGGACAGGTGAAACTGATCGGTTAACGAGTTCAAAACCTGTATGCTCTCGAGGTTCAAGATGCATGCAAAGCCTTGAGGAGCAAGGCAAATGTTAGAGACTTGATGGTTGAGAGGGAGAGTAAATTATCTCTCAACATGCAGCCCCAGAAGAAATCTCAGACAATTGTGGAGGAGCCTTAATTGGAGATGTTGAGAGGAGACCGAGTGGAGGCATCCACTCATGCATAGACCTCCAGTAGGGGGAAGTTTCGAGCCAAGTGGGTTGAGGGATCACATGCAGCCATACCTCCAAGTGTTAGGTGGGGTGATGTGAAGTGATAGTCCCAAGAAGGCTGAAATTAGGCAGGGTTCATTGAGAGGTTTTATCTTATGGATCATACCTTGCTACGGGAGCCCAAAGTATATAGTAGCAGGAGGAATCAATAGGATCTATGCAATCAAAGACTTTGATGACAGATGCATCATACTTATTCAGGTTGGATATTTTTTGTTTTTGGGATTGCTGGAGCAACAACACTAGAGAGAAGTGTTGCATGCAGAACATTCCAAAGGTTCAGGATCGGGATCGAGTTGAATTCCTTTCTTGTTGAGAGGGAGTGTTGAAAATAACAACAATAAATGATAAAAATAGAATCCAGAATATTCCAATTTGGCCTTGAATTAAAATTATGAATTAAATTCGAATTTAGTCTCACTAGCTACTTGAAAAATAATTAATTAATTCATCTTCAGTTAATTAGTTGGAGAAATTCAAGCTAGAAGTCTTTCTGAAGTCATGCAACAGTTATCCCTTAAATTAAGGAGATTATACCTTAATTAAGGAGATAAGATTGAGTTATATTTGAGTTGTAATTAGTTAGCTCAGCTTACCGAGTTAAGTCCAGTTAAATTAGTTCCAAACTGGTTGAGGAACTAATTGAGAGTTCAGTCAGTTAATGCATGCATGCATCCAACTAGTGTACTCCAGATAACTGAAGTTTCTCTCATCAGAAATTCATGCATGTATATTCAAAGAAAGACCCAATTGAGTTAAATGTCAAGGACAGGTTACTATCAGTGGCATGAGTTTTCCTATAAAGGAAACTCATCCATGCACAAGGAATAAGGTTCCTTGAGGATTGCGCAGTTTTACAGGGTGTGAGATCAGTGTGAGTGATCAGTGTTACACTTGGTAATAGTAGGATCACCCAGGAGAAACTTTGCAAGCAAAGAGGAGGCTTGGAGAGTAGAGGAGAAGGTTTGTGAGAAGCCTTGTTTGCCTGTGAGCATCTAAGAGGATTGTACTGGGAGCTGGTTAGCTGTGAGAGCTAAGGTTGTATTATTCTTATATATTTCCACCTTGTATGATAATACAAATAGTGGGTTTTTAGCTGAGGCTTTCCCTTGAGTATTCTTCTGTGTTTCTTATGCTTTGATTCTTCTTATGGTTATATGTGTTCATCTTTGATTCATCTCGATCTTTAAGCTTCCGCAAGTTTGATAGTAGAAGTAGATTATAGTATTTTTCTTTGGTATATTGCATTATCGAGTTAATCTATAATCATATTTTCTACATAGATCTCAGAGGTAGATTTGTAGAGAATTTGTAGAATTTTTACAGGCGGCCCATCAATGGTTGAGTGGGATTTCG
Source organism: Pinus taeda (assembly GCA_000404065.3). Taxonomy (NCBI): domain Eukaryota; kingdom Viridiplantae; phylum Streptophyta; class Pinopsida; order Pinales; family Pinaceae; genus Pinus; species Pinus taeda. Next base: position 156,508 of record APFE031395265.1, read on the forward strand.
CCGAGGATTTATTCCTGATCACGGTATACTGTGGAGAGTCCCGAGTAATGAAGTGACAATGGTAGACAACCTCCACAAAGATCACAAACTTTTCTGTGAGACTATCTATTTTTCTCTCAATAGCCTTTGAACGCTCCTCCTACTCCTGCATGGCGAGACCCATGATGGTTTTCATTTGCCACTAGGTTTCTATGGTGCACGCAAAGAGATTCTTGCGCGTTCTGGTGAGAGCTGGGTCGGGGATCCAGGCGATGTCTGCATCAATATCCTCCGAAGAGATCGCCCTGCGAAGAACATTGGCTTCATCTTCTAGGCTGGTTATGCGCTTTTGGGTTTCAGGGTTTACAATTGTCGTGAAGTTCACAGTTGCGTGCCTCGCGAAGGTCTCAGTGCGAGTCATGGGGGGCGAACCCAGAGATTTCTAGTGGGAGACAGCTCTAATGCGCCTACATCCCTGACAAGAGGTTAGGCTGGAGCTGCACTTCAGGGCCATGAGGAAGATAGAGGGACCGGAGAGCCTGCACAACTAGAGAACGGGGGAATAACGGGGGGAGGGGGGGAAATCACGTAGAGGGAATGATGATAATGACGGGAAGGAGATGGGTAAGGGGGAAATAAATAGCAGAAGGAGAACTATGGGGGGCAATGAGCGGAGAGGAAGGGGGAAAAGGGGAATCGTGGGAAGTACAGGGGTGCGGAGGTGGAGAGGGAGCCTTGCAAAGTTGATGGGATTGGTTGGCAGTGACCTCGTGGGAGAGAGGGGTTGTGGTAGGGATATCCAACCCAATTGTCAAGCCAAGGACAGGTCGAGGCGTATGCACCTTAGTACCATCCTTCCCCCAGAACTTGTAATCATACTTGATTTGACGCAAGGTACGCGAACAATTATTGTTCGGTATTATGGTTTTCCTTGTCGTTGATGGCTGTGCAGTGCTGGCGGAGATCATTATCTTCCATATCATACCATGACCTGGAGTTTAATCCAAGTGTCCTTGTTGTCCCTTCATTGGCTAACCTATTCGCGAGCTTGTTGTCATTTCTTCTGATGGCCTGGAAGTGAAGACCTACCATGTTGTCTATTATTTGCTTAATTCTTTGCATGATTTTGTTTAGATGCCAGTTATCTGAGACTTTGGTCACCTCAATACCATGTTGGAGCTTTTTACCAATCAGTGTGGCTAGCATGGAATCCCCTTCAACGATCACAGGGCTGAGCTTTAGTCTTCTCGCGATGGTAATGCCATGTTCCAGTGCATGTAATTCAATAGCATTGTAAGTTGCTAAACAGATGTTACCCTCGTAAACCCATAATATTTCACCTTTCGTGTCCTTTGGAAGAGCCATTGTAATTAAGCTTAGTGGTGCCCAGATCCAGCAGCCTCCAAGAATCCTTCTGATCATCATTTCTGGATGAGGAAGAGACGTTGGGGACGCTAGACTGGCGGAAATCCAGCATAGCCATAATTCTCACATCCGAGCTACTGGGAGGGCCATTGGTATTCTGAAGGGGGTAGGAAGTGACTGTCTCCCGAATGGCACTCTTGATCTTAGATAATGTGATTTCCTCTAGGGTAGAGATACCTCGGAAAATTATGGTGTTACGTTCCTTCCATAGAGCCTAGCAGACCAAACCTGGGATTAAATTCCAAGATCTATTAAACAAAGGATGGGAGGTGAAGGAAGATCGTCAATTTGAGATGGTGATCATAATGGAGGAGGGATCCCAATTCGAACTGTTAAACACCAATATAACCCAATCCTAAAGTTTTGTCACATAGATACAATCATTCAAGAGATGGTTTGAAGTTTCTTCCTCTTGCTGACAGAGTTGGAATCTGGAGGGACCAATAAAACCTTTTTTCCTGAGATTATCCCAGGTTAGAGTCTTCCTATGCAGGACAAGCCATAGGAAAATAATTTTTTTTGGCCATTGTTTTTTGTCCCAGATAGAACTCCATTTAGGGTCTGGTTGAATTTGGTCATGCTCAGCTATATATTTGTAGGCTTATTTTAAAGTGAAGTGACCGACAATGTTTTTGCTCCATCGGATTTTGTCCTCTGAGGTGTCATGAAGGATTTTTATTTTTTAAAGTTTAGTTGATAGAGCAGACCAAGCCTAAATATTGATGTGGGGAGCCCAGTCCTCTTGATCTAACCATTCTCTCCAGTTCTCTTCCACGACACTTAGTTTCCAATAGTGGTTGACTCTGGTCCTACCTATGTCCTACATTTCAGTCTTAATTTGTTGGTATTGATCTTGATCGAGTTAAGACCTTTGTTGTCAGGGATCTTCCCAGAAGAATGCCTTGTCTCTGTTTCCTATCTCCCAGAAACTGTATTTTGATATGATAGCCCGATTCTCCCATGCTTGATTCTAGATAACCGAACCTTTGATGCTTTCGTTAAGCTTTATGATTTTCTCTTGCGAGAGGGTAGGACTATACTTAGCTTTCCATAGGGTGCCCCAAGGGGAGGTGGGATTAGAAATCAATCTCCATAGAGTTTTGGCTCCCAAAACCTTCCCTAGGAGCTCAGTATCCCTAAGACCAAGCTCGTCGTCTTTTTTCCTACATATTTTTTCCCAGGCAACAAGAGCCCATTTCTAATTTATTTATTTATTTTATTTATTATTATTATTATTATTATTATTATTTTCTTTTTCAGCTCCTCTCCATAAGAAGTTCCTTTGCAAGTTTCTGATCTTATTGGAGATCACTTTTGGGGCAGCCAGAGCCGAGTATAGGTAGAGCGGGATCACCCGTAAAATAGATTTTACTAGGACAAGACAATGAGCCAGGTTGAGTGATTTAAAGGTCTAATTGGCTAACCTTTTCTTGAGTTTATTGATCATAGCTTCCCAAGTAGCCCGGGCTAGAGGCTTGTCAATCGAGGGGGCCCCTAAATAATTGGAGGGGAGAGAGCTAATGAGGAAGTTGAGGAGTCTAGCAATGTTCCTATGGATAGGGAGAGGGGTGTTAAAGAAGAACAACTTGGATTTCTCTGGATTGATGGAGGTACTAGAGGCCACTGAAAAGTCAGACAAAATGGTCTTGAAAGAGGAAGATTCTATTATAGTCAGGAGCCCCATGAGCAAGGTGTCATCCACAAATTGTTGGTGTGTGGAGTGAGGAGCTGAGGCATGAGGCTGGAGACCAAAAAGCTTATTGGCTTGCAAGGCAAAAAATATAGAGCGTCTAAGCCCTTCAGCCATGATGACAAAGAGAAAGGGAGAGATAGGATCCCTTTGCCTGATACCCCTGGTGGGATGGAAGGGAGTTGAGGGGGAGCCATTCAGGAGGATGGAGAAGAACGTACCTAACACCATTGCCATGCTCCATTTGATTCTCTCTTTGTGGAATCCAAAAGCAGTCAAACTTGTCTCATATACTCCCAACTTATCTTGTCAGAGGCTTTAGACATGTCTAATTGAATCATCATGCTAAGTTTCTTTTGCGAGTTGAGAGAGTGGATAAGTTCATGAGAGAGGATGATGTTGTCCATGATTTGCCTGCCTTCCACATATCCTGATTGATGATGAGAGATAAGAAGAGGCAAGATCAATTTCAAACGATTTTCTAGGACTTTTGAGATAATTTTGTAAATGACATTATAGAGGGCTATGGGCCGAAACTTGTCCGGGGAGTCAGCAGAGATGCCCTTGGGAATCAGAGTGAGGAATGTGGAGTTGAGGGGTTTTAGGATGGATTTTTGAATGTGGGATTCTTCAACAAGGGAATGGACCTCATTTTTGAGGATGGGCCATCATGCTTTATAAAATCCTATGGTAAATCCATCGGGATTAGGGGCTTTACCATTAGGCATCCCCATGACAACATCCTCCACTTCCTGGAGAGAGACTTTTCATAAGAGCATTTTGTTATGCTCTTCTGTGAGGATCTTGGGAATGTGTTTGGTAATTTTTTTTTTTTTTATATCCTCATCGTGGTCATTCCTTGGCTCCTTGAGAAGAGAGCTGAAATAATGAGTGAGCTTTGCTTCCATATCCTCTAGAGAGTGAATGGGATGTCCCTCTCTATTCTTCAGAGCCAGAATTCTGTTGTTCCTTCTGTGTTGTATCATTGATTTGTGGAAAAATGTCATATTCTTTTCCCCATATTTCAGCCAGTTGATTCTGGATTTTTTTATGCCATAACTTCTCTTCCTAGATGGCCCTTTCCTCCCAGCTTTGTTGTAATTTTTATTCCTCTTGCTTGGTGTTGTCTGTGTCCCCTTCTTCAATGATGTGTTGCTGAAGAAGATTCAGCTTAAGTTCCAGATTTATTTATTTATTTATTTGCGTGATGATATTGTCAAATGATTCTGTGTTCCACTTTTTGATTTCCTCTTTGATATATTTTAGTTTTTGTTGGAAGGCGTACATTTTGTTACCTATTCTGGTGGGTGGATTAGTCCACCATTGCCTCATTTTGTCCAGAAAATATGGATGATCCAACCAAAAGGCCTCGAATCTAAAAGGCTTTTTTTTTGGATTATGGAGATCTGTATCTTGAGAGAGATGGGCCAGTGATCAGAGCCTACTTGTGGGAGGATACGAGCTTCCATTTCCTAAGAGGTAAGATATGTTTCTTTCGATAGGAGGAAATGGTCTAGCTTGGAGGTTATTTGTTGTTCCCCTCCTCTTCGGTTGTTCCATGTATAAATGCCATTGCTGGTGGGGATGTCGATGAGATTAAGGCTTTCTATTGTTGAGAGGAAATCCTCTAAGTCCTTGTCTATCTTCCAGATTCCTCCCTTCTTCTCTGCCATATTAGTTATCATGTTGAAATCACCTGCTATGATTTTGAAAGGTAAATGAATGGGATTGAGCAAGTTGGAGATGCATTGAAGCATCTTGATTTTGGTTGATCACCTTGTGGGGGGCATATACATTGGTTATGTAGATACTATCCTTGGTGCCAATGATTCTTAGGACAATGGTAATGGAGTGATGCGTTTCAATAGAGGATATGAGGTCGACCTTCAAGTTTTTCCATAATGTCATGATCCCTCTCGCAGAACCAATAGTCGAGTTGGCTATGAAGCTGTAAGGCTTGAAGCAGGTGTTTTGCAAGAGAGAAGGGTTAATCGACTCAAGTTTGGATTCTTGAATTAGAAGGATATTAGGATTGTCAGACATGATTCTATTTTTTAGGATTCGTTTCTTCCTAGGACTATTTAGTCCTCTTATATTCCAAGAAATGCAATTCATAAATAAGGAGAGGGGTTTAGGGCCAATGCTCTTACCTTTCCTTCATTGATGAGCTTGGCACCCAGTTCTTGGAGGAGCTGACTAGTTGTCTTCTGTCCTCTTTTTCGACTTGGACCTTTAAGGTTGAATTCGCCTACTGGAATGTTTGCCAAGATGCCTTTTGATACGTTGCTATCTTGTGAGGGGTGGAGAGCCTTAAGTTTTAGATCTTCTTGGAGGAGGTAAACTCCAATTTTTTGTAATTGGTGCTCTGGTATAGCCTTTATTCCACTTAGCTTCCATTCCTCAGCAATGGTTGCCAGGTCTACCCCTTCCAATTGTTCTTCTATGGCACTCTCCTCTGGTGTTTCCTCGATCGTTATTTTCTCCATTTCAGTGTCCTCTTATGAGTGATCCTTTTCTTTGTTGTTGTTATCTTCCTCCCTGTCCTCTTGTTCTATGTCTACTTGGATGTGCTCCTCTTCTCCCGCTTCATCTCTTGTCAGAGAGTTTGGGTCTGATTGTTCTTGTGTGATGTTCAAGGCATCAAAAGGGTTCTGACTTGCCTCATTAGGCTGATGCTTTTTGGGTATGGTCTTTTTCCTGTTGTTCTTGTTTCTGGAGTTGACTCTGATGTAGCCTTCACTGTCTTTTTTTTTCCTAATCAGAGACTTGAGGGGCTTTGTTTAGAGGAGGGTCTCTGAATAGGTGATCGTGCTCATGGCACTTCCTGCACCTAAATGGAATGTGTTCATAGTCTATGTTTTTTAACCAGACTTCATCCCTGAATATTAATTTTATTGCATATGGGAGGGCTTCAGAGACATCTATGTACACACATATTCTAGCATAGGAAACATAGTGTCCATTTCTAGTTCCTTCAGACATCTTAATGTACACGCCCAGTTGATCTCCTATGCCTTTTAAAATCAAAGGAGCTCAGTAATCAGTTGGTAATGAGTAGAGGCGCACCCAGATTGGAACTCTTGTGAAGTCCTCCTTCTCTAGAGTAAATTTGTCCTTCCAAAATCTCATGTATAGGCTTGCTGAGTCGAGGAAATAAGGACCTCCTTAAAAAATTATGTCTCTGTCTTCTAGGAGATCAAATATTACTGAAGAAACCTTTAGAACCTAGATAGAGTCTTATCTCCCCCTTTGGTGTCCATTTCCTTTGTATCCACTAATTCAGGGCTTTTTTCAGTAGGCCAAATGCCCATAAATTTGCATATGACTCCATGTTCTTGCATGTATTCTTTGTAGACCACAACTCTTGAGTCTTGGATCTCCAGTTTTGGGATTTTCTTGGCTATTGGGTTGTAGTTATTCTTTGTTTTTTTCCTTTGTTCTTGTTGTTGCTCGAAATTCCTTGCTGTGTTTATGTCTGTGGAGGAGGGGTTGACCGAGGCCATTCCCTTTATTGAGAGTGTTTCTTTCATTTTCCATTTCTCTGTTTCTCTATTTCTCTAAGGTCATTCCTTTCTCTGAGAGTGGTTGGTTTCTCTATTTTTAGAGTTTCCTCCTAGGGGAGGGAATGTAGTGCTGAAGGCTAACTTAGTGAAGAAATATTCTTGTTCAGGAGGCTGACTAGTGACCACGTTTTTGTATGAGAGGGCGCCAATGTTTGAGGTCGGATCAGCCATTGGGGCCGGGACGTAGCTTGGCTGGGTCCAGGTGCGCCAGAGGCGGCTGCGAGAAGAGTCGGCTGGTTAGGTTAGGTTACCAATCGCGAGGCCTATTCGCTCGAAATTTTTTTAGTCGTCAATTCTCTATGAATTTAGTTATTAGAAGTTATAGTTACTTTCATTGATTGATATCAACTTTGACCATAAAACTTCACCTTTAAGTTCTTTGGTCCATTTTAGATTACCTTGATTTCTCTCTCTGCAATCAAACAATACAGCTCACAAAATGAATAGACATTGTATATGTCCTCCTCAAGCCCTCCAAGCCTCCTATTTCCTTGCGTAGTTTTTCTTGGGGTCCAGCGAAGCCACATGTGTGAATTGGCCTTAGCACACTCACTAAACCTAAAGAAGTAACTGCACAATCCTCAAGCAAAGAATTCCTTCTGCATGCAAGGAATATTCACAATGGAATATTCTATCAACTGATAGTACACTACCCCTCCATCTGATCTCAACTGGGTCTCTGTCTGAACTGACATGCATGAGTTATTTATGAGAGAATACTCAGTTATCTGAAGTGTAGTAGTTACATGCATGCAAGCATTAACTAACTGAGCTCACATTAATTCAACAAACTATTTGAATTAATCTAATTGGACTTGAATCAGTTAATTGAGCCAACTAATTACAACTCAATATTACAGCTCATCCTTATCTCTTTAACTGATGGATAAAATTCCTCAATTAATGGAGAAACTGTTGCATGTCCCCACATAGACTTCATGTTTTATTTTCCTTAACTAATTAACTCAAGATGTATTAATTAATTATTTTACAAACAACTGCTAAGATCAAATTCGAATTTTACTTCACTATTTTAGTTTAGGGACTGACTAAAATAGGAAGGTATCGCGAAATGCTATTTATAGAATGCTATTTTTAGCACTTCCATTTTTCCATCCATTGTTGCTAAGATCAACATTGGCTGAACTGCTATTTATAACAATGCTATTTTTAGCATTTCTTGTTGCTATTTTCAACATAAACTACTGAAGTAGGAAGAAGAGGTATTACCTGAAGGTCCTACGTTCGAGGCGATCCCACAGGGTCCAAACGCTCTGCTCCTTCCAATGCCTTTAGAACTTGTAACTTATTCACGCAAAGCATATACAACAATAATAATAGAAAGCATGATCTGGATTTAAACAGGAACGCAATAAAACACAGAGATAACCATATACACAAAGATGCAGCGGAAATAATGCTTCATTTCATTAATGGAAAATACCGAAATATGCTTACAACCAGAAATGGAAATAAACCAGCTAGGGCGATGGTAGCTTATCTCTGAGAAGAGATGTGCGGCTACATGCCTCTGAACTGTTCCGAACTGTATTACAATGAGGCTCGAAGGCCTATTTATTGTTGGAACGGGCAACATCGGTCCATTCCATGGACCCATGTTGCCCCCGGAATCCCCAAAAAACGTCGTTTAGGGCCTCAAAACGGCTCCTGAAGTTCAGGACCCGAAAAACTGCTAAAAATAGTAAGTTGTGCTATAATTAAGGAAACTGAAAATGCTGAGAGAGATAGTTGTGGGGGTCCAAATGGGATAGGTGGGTGGCCACCAACATCCAC
>APFE031395265.1:165806-178605 GCA_000404065.3 Pinus taeda
GACCGACCATAACCCTTTTTAGGTGGGCTTGGGGTTCCAGCCACTATGTCCCATTGATGTGGCCATACCATTTGCAGATACTCAAGCAGATTCGGCTCATGTCCATTCGGAAGCCGATAAGGCAAACAACTTCATTGAGCACATCCAACATATCTGCCAGCAGGTCCATGCCATTCTGGAGAAATCAAATGCCAAGTACAAGCAGCGACATGATCAACATCGGGTGCCACACCAGTTTCAGGTGGGCGACAAAGTCTGGTTGCATTTGCAAAAGGAACACCTTACCAGAGCCTATCAAAAACTCATACCACTATGATATGGTCCTTACACCATTACCAAGGCTATGGGAGACAATGCTTTTGAACTCAACATTCCCCCATTCCTTGACCTGCACCCAGTGTTCAATGTGGACCGCCAACCATACTTCCCACCATTGTTTGACACATCAAACATAGCAGAACAACTCACACCTATAGAGTTAAATCTAGATTGCACGGAACAAGCCACAATTGCTTGGATCATGGACACGTGGATCAAGAACACTTGACAACAAAGGATCCAACAATATCGATTTGTCAAAGCAGGCCAACTCCTTCACGAGGGTAAGTGGCTCACCAGGGACCAAGTGTAACAAAAGTTTCCTCATCACATGGAGGAACTCAACGAAATGGGGACCATTACTTCCTCTAAGGGGGTAGGAATGATCCAGGTGGATATTGGTGGCTACCCACCTATTCCACTTAGAACCCCACCCTTGTTTCTTTCAGTTTTTCAGTTTCCTTATTTGTAGCACAATTTACTATTTTTAGCAGTTTTTCGGGTCCTGAACTTCTAGAGTTGTTTTGAGGCCCTAAACGACGTTTTTTTGGGAAAACTGGGGCCATCATGAAAAATTAGCTAATGTTGGTCATTCAAAAGTTCTATTCCTTGGATAGATCTTTCTAACAAGGTATTGTGCGCGTCAAACGGAGATCGTATGCCAAAGTTTCGACCCCAGGAAGTTGATGTACAAATTTACCCAAACGTGGGCCCATAGTTTTGGCGCTTCATCTCCTAGGGTTAGGTTTTTGGATGTTTATGGTTTTCCATTGTTTCTCAATAATAAATAGGCCTTTGAGCCTCATTGTAACATAGTTCAGAGGCATGTAGCCGCCACATCTCTTCTCAGAGATAAGCTACCACCGCCCAAGCTAGTCTTATTTCCATTCTGTTTGTAAGCATATTTTAGTATTTTATATTAATGAAATGAAGTGTTATTTCTATTGCATATTAGCATTTATGGTTATATCTATAATTTTTTGCATTCCTATTTAAATCTGGATCACTTAAACACACAGAGCAGAAAGTTGAGTACAGGCATGGGGTTTCCTAGTATGGACATAGGTTCATGGTTGGACCTAAGCTTCCCTTGCAGATGATCTGGATTTAAATAGGAACGCAATAAAATACAAAGATAACCATATACACAAAGATGTAGCGGAAATAATGCTTCATTTCATTAATGGAAAATACCGAAGTATGCTTACAACCAGAAATGGAAATAAACCAGCTAGGGCGATGGTAGCTTATCTCTGAGAAGAGATGTGCGGCGACATGCCTCTGAACTGTTCCGAACTGTATTACAATGAGGCTCGAAGGCCTATTTATTGTTGGAATGGGCAACATCGGTCCATTCCATGGACCCATGTTGCCCCCAGATTCCCCAAAAAACGTCGTTTAGGGCCTCAAAACGGCTCCGGAAGTTCATGACCCGAAAAACTGCTAAAAATAGTAAGTTGTGCTATAATTAAGGAAACTGAAAATGCTAAGAGAGACAGTTGTGGGGGTCCAAATGGGATAGGTGGGTGGCCACCAACATCCACCTGGATCAAAGCATGTTCATGATATAAGTGTTAAATCATATAAGCAAGTGAGCAAATAAGCATTAACATTAGATTCATAAGAAAATCATAACATAGAGTAATGCATAAACACAATAAATATCAGGAATAGAACAAGATTTCCTTTTTGATGTAAGCTAAATGAAATGTGGAAAAATACAACCTAGTCTTCCTCGAGCTCTAAGCAGAACCATCCTCCGGATCCGTCCTACCCTGGCCTCATCAATCTTCCTCCATTGGTATACACAAGGATGTCATAAAACGGATGAAGGACATCTCAAAGAAGGAAATAAAGGTTTCCTATAACTTGGGAGTGCAAGAGGCACAGGGAGTACTTTATACTTTGTCAGGGATGTAATCAACTATAATATCAATATCTCATCTCTCCTCCCCTTAGGCCTTCCCATGGAGGTTTATTTATACTTCTCCAAATTAGTTTTTTTCAGTTGGGAAACAGTTGCGCCATGGGCTCCAATAGGTGAATAATAGGTAAAACCCATAAAATCCGCCCGAATTTAAGGATATTATATATATATTTTTAGTGTTTTAACACATATACGTGGGTTGGGTATAGAATGACCCTTGTGTACATGCCTTTTATACAAGGAAAAGTAACGTATGGGATTCAAAACACTGTTTTTAGAATTTGGACCAAGTTTGGAAAGGAAGGGTTGCCCTAGGCCATAACCAGAGCATAAAATATACCAAGAGTGGTAAATGGTGCTATAATACCTTCTAGAGTGTTTTTCTCCCATATGATGAGAACCTCTTGGAAGCCATAGTTTCTCAGTGGCCATGATCAAGATCAAAGCATAGTTCCTTTTCTTGTGTCAAGCTCTTTAAAAAATGAAACAAGCTCTTATGAGGATAGTTCTTTTACTATGTCAACCTCGTTAAAAAATGAAATAGGTTCCTACGAGCATAGTTATTTTCCCATGTCAATCTCACTGAAAAATGAAACAAATCCCCTTTCAATTAGAGTCTTTGATTAGATCTCGTAAATTCCCAATCGAGTCTTTCACTTGATCTCGCAAATGAACCTTCATTCCTTCCACCTGTTAGTACCCAATAGTCTACTTAGGTGCATGAAATGAAGCTTGGGGGGCATGTACCTTGAATTGAGTCGTTATGCTAGGGGCATGGGAACTTATTTCAAGAATAGTTTTCCTCTGTTTCAAACTTGTGCAAAAATGAAACCAATTCCATGCATAGTTTTTACATGTTTAAAGCTTGTGAAAAAATGAAACCAATTTCAAGCATAGTTTCTCTAGTTTCAAACTTCTATAAAAATGAAACCATTCCCACTTTACCTCTCACGATTTCCATTTTTATTAGCCTGTTTTTGCCAGATGAGCCTTGGTTTTCTCATTTCATCGTCACCATCTTCTTGGCTGATCATATACTTTTACTTGGTTTTTACCCTTTCTTGAGGAACCGCTACAACGAGTGGGATTATTAGCCAACCTATCAAACTTTGCATGTTTTGAGAAGTTCCATCATGACCGAAACCAGTTGCTACCCTTTATATCACTCATTCCTCCAGGAGGAGTCCTCTTTCAACTCTTTTCAACTCCCAAAATATGAAAGGATTGTTGAGAACTTCTCTTTTAAACCTCGTAAAAGTAAATGAAAATACATCTACTCATTATAAATTTAACCTTTTTCCAGAATGAGATAGACTATCTATGAAAAAGGAATACCTTAGTCGAACATGGATAAGAGGTTCTCTTAAGTATTGTTTTCTATCTTTTTCGGACTTGAGAGACTATCTACGAAAAGGGACATTTCGAGATTTCTTTTTTCGCCTTTTTTTCAAACTCTCTAAACATGAAAAATATGTCAAGTTTTACCTTCGTTGGACTCGTTAAAACATCAAACATTGATGGACTTGTCGAAAATGACAAGGCCGAAACTCTCCTTCTTAGTGTTCGTTAAATATACTCGGAAGGATTCATCCAAAGGGTGAACATACAAATCAAGCATATGTTATCCTCCTCAAGCTTATTAAAAAATAAAGAGGTATTGACCAGTATGGTTGGGGAAATTGGGAAAATAGGGTAATCCATTTTCTAATGGAAGTGAGTCACTCTTGAAAATGACACTCTTCCACTCATACCATTTTCAGAGCCTCCATTTCAGTTTTGGGTCAATGTTTCCAAATCCATTCAGTGTTGTTGATGTGTTCAAGAGAAGTTTGTTATGCAACCAACACACAAAATAGAAGAAAAGGGAGATCACCGACTTCAAAATCAGCCTCTTCGAGGGGGCAAACTCCTTTACATTACACAAATGAACAATTCTTGGATGATTCAAATGACAAAACCTCCTTTATATATATAAGAGTCTAAGGGGTCACAATATAATCAGAGCCGACATAACAATAATAATGTAAGGGAACAAAAATAACAATAGAGAGCTTCTATGGGGCACAATAATAACAATATGGGGAAAACATGGGCACAACAATAACAATAAGGTGCTACAATGATTAGAATAATAAGGGAATACACTAGTATTATAGGGACCTAACATGCCCCTCTCCTTCAAAAAAGTGTTGTCCTCAATGCTTGAGTAGTTATGGATGCTTTTGTATAAAATTCTCATCCTCCCATGTGGAATCTTCAATGGGTAATTTCTTCCACTTGATGAGATACTCTGAAATTGATCAATTTTGTAACTGTCGATTTCTTGCTTCTGTGACTGCTTCAAGTTCCAATATGATTTTTCCTTCCTCATCAAGTTATAGCAATATTGTTTGAACTGGAAGCTTGTCACCTATAACCTTCTTTAAGCATGAAACATGGAAAACTGGGTGCACTCGGGAGGATGCAGGAAGCTCCAATTTGTATGCCACAGTACCAATCTTTTGTAACACCTTGCACAGACCATAATACTTTGGTGATAATTTATTATCCTTCTTAGCTTGCTTGAGTGACAATTGTTTATATGGTTGTATTCGTGGAAATACCTAGTCACCTACATCAAAACTTCATTTATTGCGATGTTGATATGCTTGTTGTTTCATTCTATTCCGCACCAAAGTGAGGTTATCCTTTAAGAGTTGGAGAACTTGTTGTTGATGCTCGATGTGATATTCTACTAATTGAACCTTAGAATTTTCTTTTAAAGATGATGTGATGGACGGTGGATGATGTCCATAAAGTTCCATAAATGCTGTCATTTTTGTTGTAGTATGGAAGGACGTGTTATACCACCATTCATCCAGAGGCAACCACTTGACCCATTGTGTCTGTTTATCAGATACAAAGCAACGAAGATATCTTTTTGATCTAGGTGGCTTCAGAGACACACATAGGACAAAGAGGGCTTATGGAAGCTCGAAAATCAAAATGATTTCAAACTAGGACCAAAGCATAGATCTCGTCGTCTTGATCGTGGTGGTGTGAACAATTCGTCAAACCGAGTCCGTATGCGAAAGTTAGGAGTAGTCAAAGTTCAGGTTGACTTTGGTGACTAGGCATGCTTAAGGAGGGAACAATTTCGCTAAAACCCGACCACCGGATTCCAGCCAACTTGGGCCATATTCCGAGCAAATTTGTGGCCTATTTAATTTGTCCCCTTTGGTCATTTTTCGAATTTTCAAAAGTGGCCAAATATATATTTTTATTTAATTTATATTTTAATTTTATTTATTTATTTTTTTATTTATTTTATATAACAAGAAAATATATTAAAATGGGTGGTGGGCCATGACCCCCACCACCCCCACCGGGACCCAAATTACATTAAACATTTTTTTTTAAAAGGACAGATAGCCATGACCCCGCCGGTCCAACCGCATGTCATTAAAGGCCGAAGCCAGTGGGAGTTGAACCCACAGTCGGTGGGAGGTCCGAGCCCGCCCACGCAGCGGCCCCACATTAAACAATGAACCCACAAGCACCAATTAATGCATGCGCCCTCGTAATGCGCCAACACTCAAAAGGTTGCATGAGTTAAGGGGCGGGCCACCCAATGTGGACCCAAGCCCCCTCCAAAAATTAAATGCCTGCATTTCTTAAAAGAATAATGTATTAAAATGGGAGGGGCGGGGTTTGACCACTTGACACCTCCTCAACAAATTGCCTTTATTACCATCATGCCAAACCTCTTCCTTGTTAAGTCCGCCCATCAAAATTATATAAACCTTCATTTGCACAGTGCGCCCAGGAAGCATGGAGGAACCAGGAGCAGGCACAAAATTAGAGGCAATATTTTTTTAATTAATTTTTAATGCAGGTGGAACCATGATTGAGCAAAATTTCCAGGAGGGTGAAATTTTTGCAGTGTCCAAAGTGGGCAAATTTTATGTCGATCTTACACCTCTTGGTGACAAGAACCCGATGGTGCAGTCAGTTTCCTGATCTGAGCAGTCGATTTGCAGAGGACCCAAAGGAGGGAATCTTTAAGGAATATAGGGGAATCTAAAAGATTCCTTAAGGCCCAGATTTCCACTTTCTCAGAATTCAGAAATTTGACAATCAATTTTGCACTGTTCAATGCCAAAAATCTAATGGTGCATTTAGATTTCCCATTTGATCATTTCATTTTTTGGCCACTTTTCTAAGTGGAGTGTAGGTGTCAGCATTCATGTGTGAGCAGTCATTTCCATGCGATTCGATGTCGTGAGATTGATGGTCCAAATAACTTCAGCAACTTGACATCCGCTTCTTCAAATGGCCTCAGGATGTGAGGTATATGTAGTGTGTTCATGTACTTATTTTGCTATGCATTGTGCTTCACAGATCCCTATTTGATGTTTAATGTGGGTTCTTGTTTCTTACTTGTCTCATGATTCATGCTTGATGTGATGTGGAATCATTTGTGTGATGTACTTGTTGGCATGATTCATCATGTTTCGTTTGAGATCCCTTTGTCGTCATATTGATGGGATACTCATGTGTCTCCATGCATGTTTCCATTGAGATCCCTTTTATGCCATGTTGATGGGATGTTCATTATCACCATGCATGAGTTTGTGTCATACTGATAGGAGTCCTTTTTGACTAAGAGTTCCTGTAGCGGAATATATCTTGGAGCCACTCCTGCGTGAGGGAATTTTCCTTGTATGATAGTGACATCACCTCTTACATACATCATCACTATTGACAACACTTAATTTAGTGGTCTACACCATCTTGACATCGGGGCTTGAAGACGTAGTCCCTCCTGGACGAACTCCGTTATCAATGGCTTATGTTTTCCTGTGCTAATGATTGTCAGGTTCCTCTTCTTTATCGCATGCAAATGTATTTATTCATGTTCTTTTAAAAATGAAATTTAACACATCACGAAAGTAAAAGGTCTTGGAAGGGTCCTTTGTCACACATGGACCTGGATCAAGTGGTATTAGAGCGGTCTTTACATGGATGTGAATTGCAAGAATGAACAATGGAACGTGCAGCGACAAAGGATGAAAAAACGATGTATGAGACCATGCTCAAAATTTCCAAAAGGGTGGAAATAATGTATGAAACTCTACAGAAAGAGATAGAGGAAAAGGAGCAATTGCAGCTTCAGTTGCAACCACGGAAGAGGCCCTGGAAGAACTGAAGCACAACAACTAAAATCTTCAAATAGAGAACGTTGAATTGAAGATGCTTTTACATGAAGAGAAAGAGGAAAAACAAAGTTGGCTACGATAACTGCAAACTAGGGATGAGGCTTTAGAAAAACTAGAGCATGACCCATTCGAGGTAAAAAGTAGTTCTCTAAATTCATGTATATGTCCTGATGATGATTCCGTTGTTTTTGAAAATCATACCACAGGAATTGGCTCCAAACTGTTGAGGAGAATGGGGTATGAAGGAAAAGTCTTGGGCGTTAATGGCCAAGGCATTATCAACCCCATCAAAGTAGAAGAATTGTCGTGTCAAATAGGACTTGGGTATGTTAGAAAGGAAGTTGGGGAATGCACTGAGACAGTTAGCGAACCACCAACAACAGATGATGAGCAATCCTCATCAGTTCTTTCCATATCGACAAAGGAGGTAAAAGATGTTGATTTCCTTTTGGTTTTGTCGTCACATAGTATGATTTCTGTTGGAGATGTGGAGATCCCGATTATAGGGACAAACATGCGGCTCCTTACTAGGACGAGGCACAAGGAGGAAAAATAACTTGGTGTTAATAACCAAGACATGACTCAACCATTGGAGGTTGTGCAGAGACCTCAATTTGCAAGTTTGAGATACACCAAGGGAGAATGCTCGAAGGTGTCATATGCTTCCAAGACATCGTCAAAATCATTGAGGAAAGAGAATGATGGGAACACATCCCCATCATCCCATGGCAGTGCCCATGGTAGGGAAAGAGCTGAGGCAAGCTCTTATCGCCATAATTACACCAGAGACAACAAGGAAAGGTATAACCACTCTCGACATTCGAATGTTCATTTCAATTATAATCATGTTGTTAAAGATGAATGTAAATCATGCAATCAAAAAACATGTACCTTTTGTGGATTACATAACCATACATTTTCTAACTGTTGGAAAAGAATGGCAGCACACAAAAGGATGAGGCGTGAAAGACCCTCTCAACAACAGGTAAAGAAACATGTTAAACAAATCTGGAGGAAGAATATGTATTGCAGTCATTGCGATAGAAACGACCATCAAAGAGCCACATTTTGGAGGCTCCACCTAGAGCAGCACCTTAAAGACAGAGTGTCAATGCCTGACCAGGTGAAGCAGTTGTTCGACCATCGAATGCACCACAAGGAGGCGACCCATTCACCTTGATAAGTGAAAAAGGGTTTCTAGATATGTTTTCTTATCATGGTTGTGCTTTTGTAAATCATTTGTTGCATTTTAAAATGTAAAAGTGATGATGTGTTTTCCATCACTTGTTCAGCAACAATGATGTCTTGTATTATTTTGAGTTGCATTTTAAACTTTGAAAGTGATGTCATGTTTCCATCACTTGTCAAAACAAAATAGTGTTTGGCCTGATCTTTGTAAATCATGTGTTGTAGTGATGAAGTGTTTTCCATCACTACTGGGGTATTGTGTCCACCTTGATGTAAACTTGACCACCGAGTATGTGTTATAAACTCATGGCAAGTGTGGGATGCTTGGGTCATTAGTTGGTCATGAAAGTCAAGAATCTAATTTGTAAAACAATGTACTACAGGTTGTAGAAGTGGTAGGTGTCGGCTCATCGCTTAAGGCTCCAAAGAATAAAGGTGAAGGAGATGGAAGCGAGACCTTTCAGGACGCTTGTGATGCAAGAAGGGTACAAAGAAGTTGCAGGTTATTCTTTATGCTTTTGGAGGACCGAAAGCTCCTCAGTGGGGAGGATTGATCCAGGTGGCTCCAGAGACACACATAGGACAAAGAGGGCTTATGGAAGCTCGAAAATCAAAATGATCAGAATGATTTTGAACCAGGGCCAAAGCATAGATCTCGTCGTCCTGATCGCGTTGGTGTGAACGATTCGTCAAACCGAGTACGTATGTGAAAGTTAGGAGCAGTCAAAGTTCAGGTTGCCTTTAGTGACTGGGCAAGCTTAAGGAGGGAACAATTTTACCAAAACTCGGCCACCGGATTTCGGCCAACCTGGGCCAGATTCCAGGCTAATTTGTGGCATGTTTAATTTGTCCCCTTCAGACATTTTTTTTTTTTTTTGTAAGCTTGGGCGGGACTCTCCGATTTACATGTCCATTATGTACCCCTCTACGGGGGAAGGGTAGCCCAAGATTTGACCAAGACTTCCGGTTCGGTGAGACCTCCATTTCACGGCCCTTGCCGCTTGAGCTACCCCCATGTGGACAATTGGTCCCCTTCGGTCATTTTTTCGAAATTTTCAAAAAATGGCCAATTATTAATTATTATTTATTTATTTATTATTATTTATTTATTTATTTATTTATTTATTTATTTATTTTATTTTTATTTATTTTTATATTTTTTTATTATATATATATATATATATATATAAAAAAATATAATTAAATGGGTGGCGGGCCATGACCCCCGCTACCCCCATCGGGACCCAATATTACATTAAACAATTTTTTTTAAAAGGACCGATGACCATGACCCTGTCGGTCCAACCGCACTCCATATATATATATATATATATATCATATAACATTATATTATGATGGGGCACGGGCCACACCCGATGGACTCATCCCACACCCCCCCCCACCCCCAAAACTCAATCACATGTTGTTAAAGGCTGAAGCCGGTGGGAGTTGAACCCACGGTCGACGAGAGCACTGACCTTGCTCACACGGTGGCCCCACATTAAATAACGAACCCACAACCAACAATTAATGCATGCACCCTCGTAATGCGTCAACACTCAAATGGTTGAGGGAGTTAAGGGGTGGGATGCCCAATGTAGACCCGACCCCCCTCCAAAAATTAAATGCCTACGGTTCTTAAAACAATAATGTATTAAAATGGGAGGGGCGGTGTTTGACCACTCGACCCCTCCTCAACAAATTTCCTTTATTACCATCATGCCAAACCGCTTCCTTGTTAATTCCACCCATCAAAATTATATAAACCTTCATTTGCACAGTGTGCCCAAGTAGCATGGAGGAACCAGGAGCGGGCATAGAATTCGAGGCAATATTTTTTTAATTATTTTTTGATGCAGGTGGAACCATGACTGAGCAAAATTTCCAAGAGGGTGAAATTTTTGCAGTGTCCAAATTGGACAAATTTGATGTCGATCTTACACCTCTCAGTGACACGAACCCGATGGCACAGTCAGTTTCCTGATCTGAGCAGCCGATTTGCAGACGACCCAAAGGAGGGAATCTTTAAGGAATCTAAAAGATTCCTTAAGCCCCAGATTTCCACTTTCTCAGAATTCATAAATTTGACAGTTGATTTTGCAATATTCGATGCCACAAATCTGATGGTTCAGTTAGATTTTCCATTTTCTCATTTCATTTTTTGGCCACTTTTCTAAGTGGAGTGCAGGTGTCAGCATTCATGTGCGAGCAGTCATTTTCCATGCGATTCAATGTCGTGAGATCAATGGTCTGAACAACTTCAGCAGCTTGACATCCGCTTCTTTAGATGGCCTTAGGATGTGAGGTATATGCAGTGTCTTCATGTACTTCTTTTGCTATGCATTGTGCTGCACAGATCCTGTTTGATGTTTGAAGCAAGATCCTGTTTCTTACTTGTCTCATGATTCCTACTTGATGTGATGCAGAATCAGCTGTGTGATGTACTTGTTGTCATGATTCATCATGTTTCGTTTGAGATCCCTTTGTCATCATATTGATGGGATACTCATGTGTCTCCATGCATGTTTGCATTGAGATCCCTTTTATGCAATGTTGGTGGGATGTTCATTATCACCATGCATGAGTTTGTGTCATATTGATAGGATTCCTTTTTGATTGAGATTTCCTGTAGCGGAACATCTCTTGGAGCCACTCCCGCATGAGGGCATTTTCCTTGTATGATAGTGATGTCACTATTGACATCACTTAATGCAACGGCCTACACCATCTTGACATTGGGGCCTGGAGACGTAGTCCCTCCTGGATGAACTTCGTTATCAATGGCTTATGTTTTCCTGTGATGATGATTTTCATGTTGCTCTTCTTTACCACATGCAAATGTATTCATTCATGTTCTTTTAAAAATGCAATTTAACACATCACGAAAGTAAAAGGTCTTGGAAGGGTCCTTTGTCACACCTGGGCCTGGATCACCTTCCAAACATTTGTTCACTATCTCATTTTTCCCATCAGATTGAGGATGATAAGATGAGCTATGAGCTAACTGAGTACCCAGACAAGAAAATAATTCAGTCCAAAAAATTCCAGTGAAAATTGGATCTCTGTCACTTACAATAATCTTTAGGTTTCCATGTAGCTTTTGAATTGTTTCCATAAATGCAGTAGCAAATTTACTGGATTTAAATGGATGAGATAATGGACAAAAGTGTGCATACTTGGGTAAACATGTGATTAAATCCATTGAAACCTCTTTCCAACGTTGCCTTGGAATGGATAAAGGTTGTAACATACCCAGGGTCTTAATTGTCTCAACCTTATTTTGTTGGCAAACAAAACATTCTTCCATAAAATTTTCAATATTAGATTTAAGGCCATCTTAGAAAAAATCCTTCTTAACCTTGTGGTAAGTTTTTAAAAATCTTGAGTGCCCTCCTAAGGGAGAGGTGTGCAATTCCAAAAGAATCTTTTGTTTGAGTTGGGAATTATTACAGAGGTATAAGCAATCTTTGTACCATAACGAATCAATTTCCCAGCTAAATGTGTCAAATGTACTGGGATCTTGTTGTAACTTTTGAATGAGTGCCCACACTTCTTCGTCATTCTTCCATTCATCCCTTGCTTCACTTATCCAATCTGGTTGGATAATAGAAATTGCACCAAGCAATGCTTCCACATCCTCATCCTTTCTTGAGAGTGCATCTGTAACAACATTTTGCTTCCCTTTTTGTAGGTTATTTCAAAGTCATAACCCAATATCTTTGTGACCCATTTTTTTTGCTCTTCTGAAGATAATCTTTGTTCTAAAAAGTATTTAAGACTATCATGATTTGTTTTTACCTTGAAGTGTCTTCCCATTAGGTAGGTCGTCATTTCTTAAGTGCATGTAGTATTGCCAACATTTCCTTCTCATAAATAGTTTTGTGTAAATAATTTCCTTTGATTGGACAACTTTTAAAAGCAATGGGTCTTTCTTCTTGCATTAAAACAATGCCAATTCCATTTCCCAAGGCATCAAATTCCACAATAAAGGTTTTTGTGAAGTCTGGCATAACTAAGATCGGTGCTTAGCACATTGCCTCTTTAAGATGTTCAAAGGCCTTTGTTGCTTCTAGAGTCCAAGAAAATGCATCTTTCTTTAATAATGTTGTTAGAGGTGCAACTATTGTCCCATTATTCTTAACAAACTTGTGATAATACCCTGTCAACC
>APFE031395277.1:0-31126 GCA_000404065.3 Pinus taeda
ATATGAACTTGACATCTTTGCCTAAGAGGCCAAACAAAGGAGAGGCTAGCTTGCTGAAATCTTTAATGAATCTCTTGTAATACCTAGCTAAGCCTAGGAAACTTCTGACATCTCTCACCTTTTGAGGAGGTGGGACCCTTTGGATGATGGCAATTTTGTTGGGGCCCACTTGTAGTCCTTGTTGAGATATTGCATGACCTCACATGGTCCCTTTAGTCATCAAAAACTCACATTTTTCTAGACTAAGGAACAGGTTCATCTCAATACACTTATCAAGAACTTTCCCTAGGCTAGATAAAGCTTCTTGAAAGTCAGAACCATAAGGAGCAAAATCATCCATATATATTTCTATTGCATCATGAACCAGTTCAGAAAATATACTCAATACCGTTGTTTGGAAAGTGGTTGGAGCGTTGCACAAACCAAAAGGAAGGACCCGATATGCAAAGGTACCCCAAGGACAAGTGAAAGTGGTCTTATCTTGGTCTTGTGGGCTGATTTGAATCTGATTGTACCCGCTAAACCCATCTAGGAAAGAGAAAAAAACTTTCCCTGCCAGACCGTCTAACACCTGATCTATGAAAGGTAAAGGAAAATGGTCCTTTTTAGTGGCTTTGTTCAATTCCTGATAGTCGACATAGATTCTCCACTTACCATTTTTCTTTGGTACTCGCACCGAAGGAGAGACCCATTCACCGTCAGAGATGGGATAGATGAATTCTGCATCAAGCAATTTCTATAGTTCTTCCTTAACAATATCTTTAGATGTTGGATTCATCCTCCTTTGAGGTTACCTGACTCGCTTGCAATCCTCCTTGATGTAGATATGATGAGTACATACTGAAGGGTGAACTCCCTTCATTTCCGTATAACACTAAGTGAAGGCATCTAGATGTTTTCTCAGCAGGCTGCATAGCTCCTTCTCCTGGGAAGTAGATAGGGATGGATTGATTTTCAATGTTCTTTCTGGGCTGAACTCTATATTTTTGACATGGGGAGGAGTAGGATCGCCACATAGAGATCAGTTGAGGGGTTGTTTTGGGTTTCTCTTACTATATATTCTAATGGTGATACACTGGGAGGTGGATTTTGAATCAAATTTTCGATCATATCATCCTCATCTTGCGGTTTTCCCCTAATGGCAGTTTCTAATGTACAAAGTGGTACAGAATAGACTTCATCCTCATCTTCCTCCTCCAAACAGAGAGGTAGATCATGTTCTAGTAAGGGTTGGGCAGGAGGATATAAGATTAATTTCTTGGACATGTGCCCATTTTTTATGGTCATGTTCCCCGCTCGATAGCTGATGTAGGCACCAGCGGTAGCCAACCAGGGTCTTCCCAGAATGAGAGGATACCCAGTGAGCTTTGTCTTTGGCTAGAGAACTAAGAAATCAGCAGGGTACTCCCAAGAATCAATGGAGACCATCACATCTTCCACAATCCCCTCAGGGGTCACAGTGGAGCGGTCTGCTAGCTGTAGCATGGTCGTGGTCTTCCTCAAGGAGCCTTGGAGGTTAAGTTTGAGCATTGTGTCCTTTGTCATCACATTAATGGTAGCTCCCAGATCAATCAAGGTATGTGGGATCATGGTGCTATTGATGTGGACATCAACTACTGGGCTTCTAGGGTCTAGATATTTTGGACAGATTACCTGCCCTAACATCAGGTCGGACAATTGTCCTATGACATTAATGGTTGGGGCATCTCTCTTGTGCCTTCCTGGATGCCTAAGGCACTTCTATTTGATCAACATATTGTAGATAGGTACATCTTTTATGGCTTGGAGAAGTGGTATCTTCACACATAAATGTTTCAATTCCCCTAGGAGTTCAGTTTCTTCTTGGGTAGGCTAGACTGTTATGGGTAGTCTCTCAGGAAAGGGTGGATTTGCTTTAGGTTCACTTTCCTCTTTATCTTCCTCAGCCTCCCTAGGTGGAGGTTGGCTATCTGGGAGAACTTTCCCAAATCACAAGTTGATTTCTTGAATCTCCACAGCATAAGTTGGGCAAGATGGTTCCCCACTATACACTTGCTGACTCTGTCTATTGTTTGGGTTCAGATTTGGTTGGGCAGGCATTTTGGGTTGCCTTGATGGAGCAAAAGGTAATGGTTGTGGTTGGGCAAGTGGTGGAGGCATAAGAGTAGGAAGAGAGTTGTATTGGGGCCTCCACCCCTAATGAGAGGCATTCCACTAAGGCTACGGTTGAGCATAGGATTGAAAAGAATGGGTGGCTATTTGGGCATGATATTGATATGTGAAGGACCAAGGAGGTGGTGTGGACCAGGAAGGATGAATAGGGGGGCCCCAAGGAGGTGGTGTGGACCAGGAAGGATGAATAGGGGGGCCCCAAGAAGGTATGGAGGGAAATTGGTTGGGGTTGTAGTATGCCTGAGATGTCCCTTGCATCCCCTGATGGTATGGTCTAGGTCCAGGCAGCCTTCTTTGGTTTATGTAGTAGAGCTATTCAGTGACTCCCTCAGCCCCTTGATATATAGATTTAAGTCTAGGCAAGGAAGGGCACTTATCTGTAGAATTATTTTCTTCACAGACTGAACAAACCTCTATAGAGTTCAATGGGCATTCATTCCTCGAATGCCTCCTAGTGTATCTAGGGCAGAAAATGGCCAAAGCCCTCTTTGCTTCCTCTTGTTTTCTTTTGATATATAAGGTGTCCATTTGCATGGCAAGAGTTTGCAGCATCTCACTCTTGAAGTCTTCTAGCATGTTTCCAATTTCTCCTGTAATGGATGAGTTAGAGGAAGAGGTATTGGCTATGGGTTGACACCCCATACCTTTCTTTCTGGCTACTCTAGAATGGTTTCTAAAAACAGTATTTATGTCCCTATAGGATAGTTGGTAGATGTCTCCCCCGGTCGGTAGATGTCTCCCCCGGTCAGTAGATGGAGGGTGTCTAAAATATCTTCCCGAATTACCTTGAGCAAGACCAACTTCAGAGACTCAGGGTCAAGTGTACACCCGACCCTTTTGTAACTAAGCTAGAACCTCTCTTCATAGTCTTCCAGGGACTCATCACTTCCTATGGTCATTCGAAAAATTTCTTCTTTAGTATCGAGACTATTGTCTTGATACTTTTTGTTAAAGGCTTGTTGCATTTGAGCCCATGTTGTGATGTTATTTTTAGGTAATCCCATGAACC
Source organism: Pinus taeda (assembly GCA_000404065.3). Classification (NCBI taxonomy): domain Eukaryota; kingdom Viridiplantae; phylum Streptophyta; class Pinopsida; order Pinales; family Pinaceae; genus Pinus; species Pinus taeda. The sequence goes on from APFE031395277.1 coordinate 3,161, forward strand.
AGCACAGTGTTGCATCCTTGAGAGTACAAGGGAACAGTTTCAACTTGTGCTCATCTTTTGCATAGTCATAGGTTCGACAGATAGCAAAAAACTCAAACAAAAAGGTGTCAGGATCTTCTATAGTCAGACCATGGAAATGAGGTAGGGCGGAAGGGCTTATATTCTTCATTTTGGTGTCCCCATTGGTCTCCCGAATGGGAAAGGTACCCTCTATTCTCTCTCCATTCCCCCTAGCATTTCTGTTTTCAGCCATTGGCTCGAAAGGAATGTTTTCTTCTTCTTCTTCCCCTATAGGTTCTTCAAATATGTCTGGTTGTTCACCTAAGGGTTCTTCTTGATCGCAGCCACCGAAGAAGAGAGAAGGTTGGCTGTGTGAAGTAGTGGGTGTGTTGGGGAAAAAATTTTCCGAGTTATCTCTATTCCTACGAGGCATGAAAGGAAATCTTTTTGGTTGGTTTTTGTTTCTTTTTCCCTGTACTAATAGTCCCTGCAGAAACTGAAATTGATTGAACAAAACATATTGCAACTAGCTGAAATGAAATTTGTAAAATTGAAGAGGAAAGCAAGGAAATGCAGGACTTGAAGGAAAAGAAATGACTAGTCTACTCTTGCTGAAATGAAATCTGTAGAATTGAAAAGGAAAGCAAGGAAATGCATAACTGAAGGAAAAGAAAGGACTAGTCTACTTTTTCTGCAATAAACTATTAGCAGAGTGTTGCAATAGAAAATAGGAGAAAGTAGTAATCACAAAATACTCTAACGCTTCCCTAGCAATGGCACCAAAAAGTGGTGAGTACCAGTATTGCAACAATAATGATACAACTCTTGGGCTACCTACTTTACTTTGATCAACCTGGTAGTTCGTAACAAACTTGGAAGCGTTGGTGCTATATGCGCAAGTACTAATTCTTAGTGCAGGTTGTCACTTGGTCAACTAGCACAAGATCACTAGGAGCTCAAGAAAACTTTTATGGATTCCAGAAGAAGCTCTATATGTGATGAAAGGAGAGAAATATTACTCTACAGATGCTACTCTAACTAGAGAAAGGAGAAAGACTGAAATGTAAAGCAAACCTAGTAAACCCTAATTAACTAACTAATCCTACTTTTGTATAAAGCACTATGAAAACCATGAAAGGAATGCCATTACCTACTCAAAGAAGTAAACAACATCTTCCTAAGCTATTTCTGGAAGTAATTAAGCAAAAAACAGCTTTTTGGATTTTTATGTATTTTTATGTGAATTAGACATGCATATAATTTATTGTGTGTGAACGCAGTAGCGAATAGGTGGTGTTGAAGGGTGGTTTTGGGACTTGAGAGGATGTAGGATGGTGTGGATGGGTCTTAGAGGTCTTAGGTGGCATTCTGGAGGATTTTCCCACGCTCGGCCTTCAAAAGAAAGCCTACAGGAAAATCTACAGGAGGCCTACAGGAGGAAAACAAGGCAACTATAGGAGGCCTACAGGAGGACGCTGAGAGCAGTTTTCACTATTTTGGGGGTGTGAGAGTGGATGGAAAAAGTAGATGAAGGTTGGAATGGGGTGTCACAGCACCTAGGGTCTACCAAGAATCACCAGGAGAGAGGAAGATGATTGGGTTTGCTCAAGGAGAGAGGAAGAAGTTCTATGGAAAATGCAGGAAACTAAGGAAAAATTGAGGTGAGGTTTGGGTGACCTGTAGGGAATGGATCAGATGGAGGATGGGATGGCTGATAGGCTAGCCTACTGCTAGAAGAGATATTCTACAAAGGAAATGACAGTCAACCAATAAGATCAAACAAGCAGTGAAATGAGTGCATCTAGAAAAACAGAGTTTTGCATCAAACTAGTCTAAACTATGATCTATGAAAGGAAATGCTGAGAAATGTTGCAAGAAAGGAAAGCATGAAAGAATACTATTGCAAATAAATAATTTAGCATGATGAAGAAGATCTGAAGCAAATCAAAGCTGGACTATTAACCTACTAGAAAGCTGGAAACACTAGAAGCCATATGAATGAGGAAAATATACATTTTTGGGGTAGCAAGAGGGTCTTTGCCTCAAATCATGGTCCCAATGGGAGGAAGAGAGGCCAAGGCACTATTTCTAGCCTTTTGAACCATCTCTTTATCACTACTTAACCTGCTATAGAAAGCACAAATGGAAGAAAACTACTGAATCATCAAAAGAACCTATTCTTAACCATAAAAGAAATACATCTAACAGCAACCTAATCTACAAAATGAAATAAAACATACAAATACAAGTAAAGAGGATATTGGCTACTTGGATTGGGCCCTAACCCAAGAGCTTCAGCCCTCTGAGGTAACTCAATGCTAGCTCGAAAAGGATTCCATCTTTATTATCAAAACAATAACAAGATTACATGAAACTATCACAAAATAATAAGCTTGAAGTTGGAGCAGAGTTTACATAAGCAAAAATCCAACAAAAAAACCAACCCTAGTGAGGCCCTAGGCATCTCTACTTATACAAATGAAGCTACCAACAACTTCTTTAAAATCAGGGAGGCTTGGCTCCCAAAACTCGAGATATTCATCAGTCATTCTCCACTTGCACAACTGCCTCCTAGTTCATGATTCAGTTGCTTGTACTCCGAGCTGAATGAAGTGGAATTTGAAGTGAGGAGTAATAAATGGGGGGATTCCCTCCTATAAGTACTCTCCTCTATTTACTTCGAGTTATTGCACCATTTGTCCACTGGATCCTTGACTTTGACTTCGAAAATCATCAATAATCTGCATTAAATACACATTAGACCACATGGCACAATAACTAAATCAACTCACTCTATAAGAATATATATAATCATAAAATCATGTACTAAGCTAAGATAATGGTCAGTTTGACTAGGTTAGGAGGTAAAATGAGCCCATATAATTACCCAATTATGAGGATCATCAATTGGCATTGTCATCATCATTCATGTCATTATTGTTGTTGATGATGACATAGATGACAATGATAATAATGATGATCATACTATGATGGCTTGGATGATAATGATTATGATTATGACAAGACAACATTTAAAAATTGGGAAGATTTTCCATGGTCATTAGCTTTCCACCATCATAATCATTGTTGTTATCATCATCATCAGCAGCATCATCATTTTCATTGTAATTGTAACCACCATTATCATTATCATCATAATCACCATTCCTGTCATCATCATCATCTTCATTATCATCTTCATCATGATTATTGGCATTGTCATCAATTGTTCATAAATGTCAGTGTCATAAGGATTATCATTAATGAAAAAAATTTGATGAGTGTTGGAAAATGGATGCAAAAGCAAACACAAAAGTGGGTGCAATAATGGACATAAAATTGGTTTAAAAAGTGGATGAAAAAATCGATGCAATAGTCAATACAGACTTGGACACAAAATATGATGCAAATGCAGATGCAAAAGTGGAAGCAAACATGGTTGCAATAGTAGGTGCAAAACTTGGTGCAAATTGTGGTGAAACAAAAGTGGATGCAACAACAGATGCAAAAAAGGACACAAAATTAATGCAAAAAGGAGGAAAACTTAGATGCAAAACAAGATGAAAAAAATGATGTAAACATGGATGCAAACATGGGTGCAAAAATGGACGCAAATTAGATGTAAATGTGGAAGCAATAGAAGTATGTGCAAAAGTAGATGTAAAATTAGATGCAAAACCTGATGCAAAACTTGACGTAAAAGTGAATGCAAAATGGGATGAAAAAACATACACAATATTTGATGCAAATTTGGACACAAAAGAGAATGCAAATGTGGATGCAAAAGTAGAACCAAATGTGGGTGAAATGGTAGGCACAAAACATGGCACAAATTATGGCGCAACAAAAGTGGATGCAAAATTAGATGCAATAGTAGACAAAAAAAAGATGCAAAAAAAGGAATCAAAAGTGGACGTAAATATGGGTGCAAATGTGGACACAAAATTGGATGCAAAAATGGATGCAATGGAAGTAGATGCAAAAGTATATACAAAACAAAACACAAAACTTGATGCATAAACCCAATACAAAAGTGGATGCAAAAAATATCCAATATTTGATGCAAATTTGGATGAAAAAGTGGATGGAAATGTTGATGCAAAAGTGGAAGAAAATGTGGGTACAATATTAGGTGCAAAACATGGTGCAAATTATGGCATAATAGAAGTGGATGTAAAAGTGGATGCAATGATAGAAGAAAAAAAAGAAACAAATTTTGATGCAAAAGAAAATGCCAAAAGGGATGCAATAGTGGACACAAAATTGGATGCAAAAGTGGATGCAACAAAAGTTGATGCAAAATCAGACACAAAACCTTATGCAAAACCTGACTCAAAATTGGATACAAAAAAGGATGCAAAAATAGATGCAATAGTAAATGCAAACTTAGATGAAAATGAGGATGCAAACGTGGATGCAAACGTGGATACAAAATTAGAAGCAAAAGTGGGTGCAAAGGTAGGCACCAAACTAGGTGCAAATTCTAGCACAACAAAAGTGGATGCAATAGAGGATGCAAAAGGGGATGCAAAAAAGTAGATGCGAAACTAGGCACAAACCTTGATGCGAAACTTGGTGCAAAAGGAAATGCAAAAAAGGATGAAAAGAATTATGCAAAACAGGATGCAAAAAATGATTCAAAATTTGATGCAAGTGTAGGTGCAAAAAAGTGGATGCAATAGAGGATGCAAAAGTAGGCTAAACAAAATTAGGTGCCAAACTTGACACAAAATCTGCCACAAAAATTGATGAAAAACTTGGTGCTAAACTTGATGCAAGGCTTGGTGCAAAAATCGATACAAATTTTACATCATGTTTTGCACCATTTTTTATAAATTGACGTAAATAGCATAAAAAATGGGCTTTAGATGCAAAAAAGGAAGCAAAAAGGGATGCTAATCACAGGGTTCTATTGTAGTGCATGGAGCCCAAAGAACCAAGGGTGTAGAGCAAGAACACAAAGAGATAGGCCCCCGACATGATCTTGAAGGGATTAGAACCTAAGTGATATGCCACCGATCACAACACTTGGTCCTATGGTGGAAAAACAATGAGAGGCAAAGAAAAAGGGGCTAAAGGCCAGGCTTTGAATCTCGCGATTTCGCAATATCACCTTAATAAAGTTTTGAGATGTGGAGCTCCGATATTGTAGCATAGAAGTGTATGAAGGATGAATGAGTTGAAATCTAAGAGTAAATGCACGCGGAAGAGTTGGCCGCTGGAATAAATAGCCACTGTCAAGATCATTGTGTCAAGGATGATGAGGACCATGATTTTCAGAGAAGAGTGTTGGGCTTGTCTTAAGTTGAAATAAGCTACCTTTGATCTCTCGTGCACACTTCATCAACTTAAATGAAGAACAAAGCCTCAGGGATTGAAGGTTTGGTCATAGTTCAGAGAAGCCATGCTTAAGTACATTTCATGCTTTGTAAAAAATTAATATGCATGGAAGAACCTCTTGGGAGTACAAAGCAACTGAGATTTAATTCTCAGTATGGAGAATCACATAGTGACCCATTCTCTGAATTGATTATGATGCAACTACAATTGTTGAGTAACCAGATAGGAGAAAATGCTCAAAATTCCATACAACAGTATGGTAAACCATTCATAGAGTACACACTCAGGCTGCATGTATAGTAGGTTGATGGTTGTCAGGGACTGCATCATTCACTCTGTGATAGGGGAACAAAACTTGTGATTGCAAAAGAGGAAATTGGGGGGAATGTAACATTGTTTCCAGTGAGCTATGTGGAGAGCTCTATGCATGAGTGCACTACTGAGGAGAAGTTGAGTGAACCTATGCTGTAGAGAGAGAAAAAGAGTTCCTATGCAGAGGGAAAAGGCCCATAGTGTGCTAGGGTTGTTGTGTGAGTCCAAGAGAGCTTGTGAAATAGAAAAAAAAGGGTTGAGTGGGCCGGTGCTGCTGTGTGAGGCTGAGAGAACCTGTGGAATAGTAGAGGGTTGAGAGCAGAAGTATGATGTTGTAGTGTGGACAAAGTGTTGTGTAGGATGTGTTTTAGTGAATGTTTTTGAGTAGAATAGTGGGTTACTACAGAGTGAGCAGAGGACATAGAATGCTTCATGGTCCAAGGGAAGAGAAGAAAAAAGAGGTGAAAACAAGCAAAGAGGCTGCCAATTATAGTGAGCAGTAATTTTTCTTTCAAGTGTGGGTTGAAGCCTGCATACAGTAGGATAGTTCTTCCATCTCTAGTGGACATCTGAGAAGGCTTAGGTTTTGGTGCCTCTTGCAAGTTGGTTCTTGCATAATTCCAAGGAGTTGCAAGTTGGTGCTTGCAACAAATCCATGAATTTAGTGCTTCATATTATGCTTCTAGTAGGCTAATCAGATGTTTACAAAATGAGGGAGTTGGTGCTCCTTTCTAGTGGGTGTTATCGAACAATCAAAGGGAGTTGGTGCTTTTTGTGAGTTTTGGCTCAAAAACATATTGATGTAATAGAGTAGGTGCTCTTATTTTTATATCAATAACAAAAACAAGCTTTGTGTTTTTTTCCTAGAAGGGTTTCCACGTTAAACCTCCATGTATCATGTGTTTGTTTCTCATGACATGTATGCCTGTATTGGTTGATATGGTTGTTTTTATGGTTTGTTAATGGTTGCTCTCATTTAGTGGATCCAAGTTTGAAACATTCAAGGAAAATTTGCATAAAAGTTTAAATTAGCCTTAATACTGATTCAACCCCCCACTCAATATTAACGTTGTTTCCAATTATTGGAATCATAGCCAAGTTCCTTCAGGAACAACTTAACCACTTGAAGGTAGATCAAAGGGAAACAATGACTAATCAAAATTGTCTTACATAAGGAGTTCCATTTCTAAATGGACAAGATTATGTACCCTAGAAGGTTAGAATGGAAGCCTATTTAATGGCTTTGGATGTTGATGTATGGTGATCCTTATTGAATGGAGAGAAGAGTGAGTAGAATGAAGAAGCCAAGGAAATCATCGTGAATGGGATGTCTAAACTAAATGCTGAGGAAGTAAGGCACTATGAGACAACAAAGGAAATTCTAAACAAATTGTTATTCTTGTATGGATAAGATTGCAATGTGGCTCAAGAGAAGTCTGAAGAACATTTTTGCTCAAGTAGTGAACCATAACATGTAGTTTTTGGCGATCATAAGAAAATAAAGAAAAAGGAGAAGGCATCTAAAAGGATAGATGCTCAAAATATTGAAGATATTTCTTCCTGCGAGCAAATTGTTGATATTCACCCCAAGGATGGTAAAGAAGAAGTCTTGGATGAGAGGCCATGCAACTCAAAAGGTAAGCTATTTATTTGTGATAAATGTAAAGAAATAGGTCACTCATTATCTAGATGTTCATGTGAATCACTTGAGGATAGAGATAACCATGCATCTAATGGTAGTAATGAAGATAAAACTATTTTAGTAGCAATAAAAATTGGGGATCTTATGAAAAAGAAGAGAGTATATCCCATAAAAAGAATAGGGTTATCACTAGAAGTGATGAAGATGGAATACTCCTCAAACCTATGGAAGATTCTATGGACATAGAAATGGATTTAGATCTCTGCGTTGGCTCATCCAGCACCTCTGATAGTGAATAAAATGATATATATGAAAAGATATATTTGAGGAAGAAATTGATCTCTTCTCTAAAAGAGATCAAGGAGCCATTAGAATAAATCTCAAGAAAAAGGAGCAGTTGCACGAATATGATCTTGAGAATGATAAGTTCATCAAAGCATTTGTTGAAATTCAATAATAGAAAGGAAAGAATCTACAATAGGAGAAGAAAATACAACAACAATATGCTAAGAAGCAAAAACAAGGAGAGCAACAAAAGATATCTAATAAACAACATGGAACAATGCAAGGCAATAGTGCAATCTTCCATGGAAGGCACATGAAGAACCAACAGGGGTCCTTCCCTCTCAAGGACAACTCCTTCAAAGAAAAGGTATTGTTAACTATTAGAAGCATTTTCATGGTTATTGTTTCTCTTGCAATAATTTTGGGCATAAGGACATATATTGTAGATGGCATGGAAGAAAACAATATATGTTGGGTAGTAGCAACCTAAGAATGCATAAAGAGGCTAGGAGAAGGCACATTGAAAATAATATAAAGTTTAACAAAAGTGTTGTCAAGAATAGTAACTCCTTTTCCCCATTCTTAAGCCAAATCGAATGCATATGCATGAAAATGTAACAACTCAGGAGTTGAACACAAGGACAAAAAGTGAAGTAGAAGAATACAAGTTTGCCTTCAATGCTCAGTATCAAAAGATCAAGGATAAAACAGGAGGAAGAAATAAGAAGAAAACCATGAAGAATGATCATATTTCTCTTGTAGTAGATGCCTCTGTAAGGCAAAAAAGAAACAATAATACTTGGGTTAAGAAATAGGACTTGAAGGAGAAGTTTCTTCTAGCCATGTGCAACCAAGAGAAAGCCCAAACATGGGCAAAGATGAAGTTGAAAAGCAATTCTCCTTTTAGGAATCGACCATTGAAGGTTTGAAATAAGAAGGAATATGATCTTCTCAGGGGGAGTAGATCCTCTGTTTCTTTTCAGTAAAGGAAGAGAGTGCCCTCAAGGGAGGTCAAATAAGTCAGATGCGGGAAACTAGAAAGAATAGACAAAGAGGTGCATCTAATTGGTGAAGGTATGGTCAAGTCCCCTTTCTGATTACAGTAATGTATTTGTTTATTTCAAATATATCAACATTGAATGAGAGAGGATGAGTGCAACTAGCCAGGTTTTAGAGGGAGTACACAACAAGATCTTATGTTGTGGGAAGAAGATGATGAGATGCAACAAAAGTGTGGAATGAAAACAGGGCCATAGTCAAGTCAGGTCCACAGGATTTGTCCTCACGTAGATGCAAGGGAGAGGATGCAAGAGATCAGAGAGAATTGGCTTAAGGGGAGCTGCTTTATTAGGTAGTAGCAGACAACAATTGTTAGCCTCAGGAAGAAATATTACACATGAAATGAAAGGTTTACATCTTGGGTGAAATACCCTTATTTTATTTAAGTGTTTTTCTAGAAGTCTTGTTTTCATGAGACACAATATGTACAATCTTTGAATGTCCATTAACTTTCAATTGGTATCACTATGTCAATTGGTGGTCTGGGTTCGTATGGAGCAAACTTTTGTGAAAATGGTAATTTCTTTCTGAAAGAAAGTATTAGAGTTTTCCTGGTACATTATCCAATTTTTATCATCTTTTTTGGTGCAATAGGTATTATTTAAGAAAAAAATCCATATTTGGAGTAGCCTAATCTCAAGAGGAGTAGAGTTGGTTAATGTAAATGCTTAGGAGAAGTGAAAACAGAGGATGAAGCAGTAGCAACAGTGATGAGAAAGCTCAATACATCACTTATGGGTGGTATCTGCATTTTTTAACAATAGTACCATGAGCAATTTTAATTGGTACAAAAGATGCATTGGTAGAGAAAGTATTCAGTCAACAACCATAAGGTCTCAAAAACTAGAGCTTTATTGGCATGGAGGAAGTATATGTTTAGGGGAAGCATATCACACATGTCCAGTTTATAGATTAGAAACAACTATTAAACCTTGAAGAGAACTCTGCAGAGCATAAGCATAGCAACAACTAGACCCTCTTCATTGACAGTTAATGATTACATGGGCGAGAAGAAGCAAATTGTAGTCCTTTTCCATTGATGTCGAAGGGGGAGAAAAGATTATCGAGGAGCAATTTGTGATGGCCCAAGAAAAGGAAAGAAAGACATTGGTGGTTCATGCAAGGATATATGTGGAAGCATCATGAGGATTGGCCATCAGTCTGGAGAAGTGAAGAGGTGTTGTCATCAATGCCAAAGGGGGAGTCTGTTGGATAGTTTCCATTGCCTATCTAGCTAGTGGAAGTAAGTGTTTTGGCATTGATGTCAACAATCATTCTGAGAAATCAAGTTGGGCAGTTGGAATTTCGTATTAGTTAGCAAGTTTGTTGACATTGATGTCAACCAGATTAGCAGGGATGTATATGCTAGCATGATGTTAGGCAAGACAACATTGATGTACACTAGGCTATATGTGATAGCAACAAATTTTAGCATTGATGTGCTTGGTGTATCAAGCTCAGGGGGAGTCCCATGGATGCTACAACGCTCTGTAGAGAATCATCACAGTATTAGGCCTATTGGAAAATCTATAAAAATATGACTATGTTGGTTGGGGAGTCAAGGATTCCAAACACAAGAAGAAGAGTAAAAGTGAAAATAATGTTAGAGATTTTGTAGCCATGTTTCAGGTAGAAAATGAGCTCAATGATTGCATAATACCTTCTCCATTGGAAAGTGCTTTGAAAAAAAATTCCAATAGTATGTAGAAGTCCATAAATGGATCTCAAAATAAAAAAGTATTGATAGTCGAAGTAAGGATCTTGAAGTCCTTAGAAGCAGGCCAAATTTCTAAACCTCAAAACCAAGGAAGCATGTTGAATTTTAGAAACTCGAAACTTCAAGACTTTGGAGGGTCGAAATCTCAGGACGTCAAAAGGTTAGAATATCATAAGCATGTTGAATATCAGAACCCCAAATTTTGTAACTTCGGAGGGTGAGAGGCTCAGGACATCGAAAGGTTAGAATATCAGAAGTAGGTTGAATATCGAAAGTAGGTTGAATATCGTAACCCCAAATTTGTAGGTTTTAACCCCATACAAAAATTATATGCATACAAATTCTAAAACATGGAAAATAAACAATGCAAGAGCATAACACATAAAACACATATACACAGAGATTTTCCCCTGGATCCCAAAACTGGGACTACCATATTGATTTTTCATTATATTCCTTTCAATGTTACAATACATATTTATACATGCCGAAACATCCAATACCATGGAATCAAAACCATCGTGTCCAAAACCATGGCCCAAAAACTATCACGTACAAAACCATGTGCAAAGAACATGCACAAAACCATAGGTAAGTCCACCTAACCTAATATAGGGTCAAAAACCAAAATTTTCTGAGGCGCTGCCCCGGACCCCATAGAGTGGGGTTACCTACACCCCTCAAACCCCCTGTGACTCCCCCTGATACGCAATCGGTGCAATGAATGAGGGGCTCTTCCCCCCTTCTAACCCCTCGGTTAACTATGTGGGCTAGTCGTGGAAAGAATATAACACAACCCAGCATTCTCCCACTTGTTGTTTTCTTTCCACAGGGGGCCACATGAGAGCTTGGTAATTTATCCAGCCTTGCAATGCCCATTGTGTCTCTACACCAAGAGAACTTCTCAGAGCTCATAGATTTTGTCAATGCATCTGCAGTATTCTTCAAAGTGTCCACCTTTACCAGCAAGACCTTTCTTTCTTCTATCATATCCCTCACAAAGTGATACTGAACATCAATGTGCTTTGTATTTTAATGGTAAGCAGGGTTCTTTGCCAAGAAAATTGCACTTTGGCTGTCACAGTCTATCCTTATAGCTCCCTGTAATAACCCCATACTTGAACACAATATCTGCAACCAAACTGCTTCCTTGCTTGCATGAGTGGCTGCCATGTATTCTGCCTCTGTAGTTGATAGTGCCACTACAAATTGTTTCTTACTCATCCAACTGACTGCACCTCCAAATAGGTTAAACACATACCCACTTATAGATCTTCTCTGATCTAGATCTCCATCCCAGTCTGCATCAACAAAGCCACGGATATCCAAAACTCTGTCCAAACCTGGTCTTCCTTGGTAGCACAAGCCATAATCACTAGTGCCATGTAAATACCTGAAAACCCGCTTCACTGTTGTCCAATGCTCCTTCGCTGGTTTTGACATAAACCTTCTCAATACTCCCACTGCATGTGCAATGTCTGGTCTAATACAGACATCAAGCTACCGACTGCACTTGCATATAGAACATGGGACATGTCCTCTTCCTCTTCTTGTGCCTTGGGATACTGTTCAGCTGATAACTTTACACCTACAGGAATAGGAACCTTCACTGGTTTACTATCTTGCATATTAAACCTCTGCAATATTGTCTCGACATACTTCCTTTGGTTTTCCTCTTTGTCCAATCTCTTTTAATTTCCATGCCCAAAATATAGTTTGCAGCACCAATATCTTTCATGTCGAATTTGGAGGACAATTGGGTCTTCAAATCCTAGATAATTTCTTTGTCATTTCCAACCAGCAACATATCATCCACATACAAGACTAGATAAATAACACGGTCACCAATTAATTTAAAATACACACAAAGATTTGCTTTGCTTTTGGTGAAGCCAAGTCCCCGTATAAATGTATAAAATTTATGATACCACATCCTCGGTGACTGTTTTAACCCATACAGAGACTTCTTTAACTTGCATATGAGTTATTTCTTACCCTTCACCGCAAAGCCTTCAGGTTGCTTCATGTAGATCTCCTCTTCCAAATCCCCGTGAAGAAATGTTGTCTTCACATCCATCTGTTCTACCTCAAAATCAAAAGCAGCAACAACAGATAAAAGTAATCTAATAGAAGCTACATTGGCAATAGGACTAAAAATATCACCAAAATAAATTCTCAGCATCTAGGAATAACTTTTTGCTACCAACCGAGCTTTGTATTTATCCACCTTTCCTTCTACATTTGTCTTCTTCTTGAACACTCATTTGCTACCAATATCTTTCCATCCAGCCGACAACTCCACCAGATCCCAAGCCTCATTTTTGTGCAAAGATGCCATTTCATCAACCATGGCCTCTTTCCATAGTTTTCCATCATCTAAATCTACTGCTTCCTTCACAGTTCTGGGATCATCATCAGTAATAGATAAAGCAAAATTTGAACAGAAAGCAGATGGACTATATCTTTCTAGTTTCCTTATTTCTCAATTTGATCTTCTCACACCCGAAGTTTGTGGCTCTTCATCTTCTGATTCATCCTCTGTTGTAGAGTCTGATTCTTCCTCCTTTAGTTCAAACTCTATCTTCTCAAGTTCCTTTGGTTGGACTTCATGTTTAATAACATATTTCACCTCTTTGAACACCACATCTTGGCTATACACAACCTTCCGTGTGACTGGGTTCCAAAGCTTATAACCCTTTAAACCATCCTTATACCCAATAAAGATGCACATTTTAGATTTACTATCCAACTTGGTTCTTTTCTCCTTTGGAACATGTACATACGCATCATATCCAAATACCTCAGATGTGAAAGAGAGGGTTTCTTACCAGTCCATACCTCTTATGGAGTCTTATCCTCCAATGTTGATGAAGGTGATCTATTGACCAGGTAACATGCTGTCTCCATTGCCTCTGCCCAGAATTCTTGTCTTAAATCGACACCACTGAGCATGCTTCTTTCCCTTTCCATCAATGTCTTGTTCATTCTTTCTGCAACTCCATTTTGTTGAGGTGTATATGGATTAGTCTTCTACTATGCTATACCACACTTCTCACAGAATTCTTCAAATTCCTTACTGCAAAACTCTCCACCATTATCTACCCTCAACACCTTTATCTTATTTTCTGCCTAGTTTTCCACCAGAGCCTTAAATTCTTTAAACCTATCAAAGACTTCAGATTTCTTCTTAAGGAAATATATCCATGTATTCCTTGAGAAGTCATCTATAAATGATACATAGTACACAGACTTACCCAGTGATGGAACCTTCACAAGTCCAAACATAATCACTATGCCACAACCTAATATCTGTCGCCCTTTTTACATACCATAAGGGAAACTCACCCGATTCTACTTCCCATATACACAATTTTCACAAAAATCAAAATCTAGAGAGCTATTACTCATACCTTCTACCATACCTTTACCATGAAGTATTTGAAGGCCCTTCTATCCAATATTTCCAAGCCTTTGATGCCACAACATGGTCTTCTCTCCAGAGACCACTAGATTTTCTGCTCCACTTTCAGGAACCACAAAATTGTTGTAGCCATCAACAACAGTGCTATCTTGCAGCTTGTATAGAGTTCCAATCTGAATTCCCTGCATTAATACCAGTGCTCCCCGAACTGTATTGCAGGTATCCTTCTCGAACATTGTTTTTACACTTGCATCATCCAGCTTGCTTACAGAAATCATATTTCTGGCCAATTCAGGAATATGTAGAACACCCGAAGTTGTTGTAACCCTTCCACCTTTCAACTTCAACTTTACCTTTTCCATGACCAATGGTTCTAGCCTTCCTATCATCCCCTAAGAAGACATCACCACCATCATATTTCTCATACTCATAGAATCACTCTCTATGAGGATTGAAGTGAAAGGATGCACCTGAGTCAATCAACCATGCCTCATGATCGACATGTGTACTTGAATAAGCCAAGTACACATCCCCACCTTCATTTGAGGTGGTTTTCGCCTTTGCAGAAGGAGCATCATCAGATCCATTTCCTTTGTTAGGATCTTTAGATTTACAGTCCCTTTTGTAGCGCCCTTCCTTTCTGCATTTCCAGCACACCACCTTTACAGGTTTTCTTGGAGATTTAGATCTCCCTCTCGATGACTTATTTTTGTTTATATTCTAAGACCATCCTCGTACAGACAAGGTATCACCATTATTGCTATCCATATTTTTCCATATCATTTCCTCCGTCAGTAAGGATGAGACTATTTCATCAAACTCTAAGGTAGTTGCATTGCTACCTATTGCAATAACCAGACTATCCCATGAATCTGGTAGAGAACACAACAAACTGATGCACTTATCTTCATCTAAAATTTTAATATCAATAGATAATAACTGACTTACCATAGTATTAAATGCATTCATAGGTTTTGTCACAGAGTCTCCATATTTCATCCTTAGTTTATACAACTTTTTCCATAGGAACAGTTTATTCACTAGAGACTTAGGTTGGTACAAAGTCCCTAACTTGTCCCACAAAGCCTTCATCATAGCTTCCCCTAATACATTCAGCAATACTGAATCTGAGACACACAATCATATTATGCTCTTTGCCTTTTGATCTAACTTATTCCATTCTTCATCAGACACTCCCGTTGGTTAACGTACCCGATCCAAACAAACCACTGATCTTGTCCACAACAATCCTCCTCTGAGTTTACCACAACTCAGAACTCTGAACAATTAAATTCTCAACTTATTTTCCGCTGCTCACCATCTTCTTCACCACTAGAACGATCTCGCAATCTCCCGCTCAAAAGGGTCACCATAGCCCGAGTGAAAAACCCTCACTAAAAAAAGGCGTTCCCTAAGCAAAACAGCTCTGATACCAAATGTAGGTTTTAACCCCGTAAGAAATTACTTGCATATGAATATAAACATAGAAAAATACATCCAAGAGCATAAACATAAAACAATATACTAGATATTCCCCTGGATCCAAAAACTGGACTACCAGCTTGATTTTTCATTATGTTCCTTTCAATGTTACAATACATATTTATACATGCCGAAGCATCCAATACCATGGACCGAAAACCATCGCGTCCAAAACCATAGGTGGGTCTGCCCAACCTAATATAGGGTCCAAAACCAATACCTACACCCCTTAAACCCCCTATGATTCCCCCTGTTATGCAATCGGTGCAACGAAGGGGGGGCTTTGCCCCCTTCTAACACCTTGGTTAACTACGTGGGCTAGTCGTGGAAAGAATATAACACAACCCAAAAGCATTTCGAAATTTTGAAACCTCGGAGGGTCGAAATATCGGGACATTGGAAGGTCGAAATATCAGAGGTTTCTTTAAAAGAAACCTGATATAGCATGGAACCAAGGAAGTAGGTCAGATCTCAAAACCTTGGAACTTCAGGATTTCAGAACCTCGGAAGTTCCAAACATCGAAACTTTGGAACTTCGAAACCTCATAACTTCTTATTAACGAATTATTTTAGAAGTTTTGAAACCATGGATCTTCCGATGTTGTTGGAGTTTGGTCATGGAGCCAAAAGAACCAGGGACCCTTTATCTCTCCTTGGACATGACACATGGCATCAATTGATTGGCCCTAGGAGGTGATGGTGGAAGATGACGTCAACATGACATGGTTGTACGAAGGACATGTGGCAGCCAAATTCAACATTATGGAGTGGTCTAATAGGGAAAATATTGGTGACACATGTCACCACTAAGGAGATTCCACATGGGGTTGATGACAAGAGCATGCTATCACCCTAGAATTATATTTCAAAGGTCGAAGATTTCGCAAATTCTCTATAATTGCATTTTGAGAAAGTTTCAATATCAGGGAGCTTTTGATGCTGCTGGCATTTGGTCATGGAGCCCAAAGAACCAAGGGCGTAGAGCAAGAACACAAATATATAGGCCCCTGGTAGGATCATGAAGGGCTTAAAAACTAAGTGTTATGCATCCGATAATAACACTCGGTCCTATGGTCGAAAAACAATAAGAGGCGAAGAAAAAGGGGCTAAAGGCCAGAATAAAAATATCGTGATTTTGTAACATCAACTTAATAAATTTATGAGATGTGGGGCTCCAAGATTTTAGCACAGAGGTGTATGAAGGATGAATGAGTCAGAAGCTATGAGTAAATGCACACAAAAGAGTTAGTTGCTAGAATAAATAATGGCTGTCAAGATTGTTGAGTCAAGGGCGACGAGGACCACAATTTTCAGAGAAGAGTGTTGGGCCTGTCTTGAGTTGAAATAAGCTACCTCTGGTCTCTTATGCACTCTTCATTGAATTAAATGAAAAATAGAGTCTCAGGGACCGAAGGTATGATCACAGTTTGGAGAAGCCATGCTGAAATACATTTCAAGATCTATGAGAAATTAATAAGCATAGAAGAACCTCCTAGGAGTATAGAATGACTGAGATTTAATTCCTAGCATGGAGAGTCACAAAGTGACCCATTATCCAAATTTATTATGCTGCAACTAGAATTTTTAAGTAGCTGAGGAGGAGAAAATGCTCAGAATCCCATGCTCCACATTTAATATGATCATAGTAGCAAGAAGTTAGATGCTACAACAATATGGTTATCCATTCATATAGTACACTCTCAGGCTGCATGTAAATTAGGTTGACGGTTTTCAGGGATTGCATCATTCACTATGTGACACAGCAACAAAATATGTGATTACATAATGTGGGGAATGCAACATTGTTGCAAATAAGCTATGTGGAGAGATCTGTGCATGAGTATGCTACTAAGGGGAGGTTGAGTGAGCCTATAATGGAGAGAGGAAGAGAGTTACTATGCAGAGGAAAAAGGACAAGAGTGTTCCAAGGATGTTGTGTGAGGATGAAAGAGTTTGTGGAATATAAAAAAAGGGGTTGAGTGGGTTGGTGCTATTGTGTGAGGCCTAGAGAGCTCGTGGAATAGTAGAGGACCAAGAGTAGAAGTATAATGTTGCAGTGTGGACAAAGTGCTACGTGGGCTGTGTATTAGTGAATGTTGTTGAGTAGAACAATGGGTTGTTGCAGTGTGAGCAGAGGACATAGAATGTTGCATCAGCCAAGGGAATAAAAGAACAAAGAGTTGAAAATAAGCAAAGAGGCTACCAATTATAGTGAGCAATAAGTTTTCTTTTGAGTGTGGGTTGGATCTTGCATATAGGAAGTTGGTGCTTCCATCTCTAGTGGGTGTCTAAGAATGCTTGAGGATTGGTGCCTCCTGCAATTTTGTGCTTGCATAAATCCAAGGAGCTACAAGTTGATGCTTGCAACAAATCCATGAAGTTGGTGCTTCAGATGGTGCTTCTAGTAGGCTAATCAGGTGTTTGCAAAAGGAGGGAGTTTGTGCTTCTTACTAGTGGGTGCTATCGAACAATCAAAAGTAGTTGGTGCTTCCTATGAGTGGGGGCTCACAAATAGATTGATGTAATAGAGTAGGTGCTCTTATTTTTACATCAATAACAAAAACAAGCTTGGTGGTTTTTTTCTAGAATGGTTTCCACGTTAAACCTCCATGTCTCATGTGTTTGATGCTCATGATTTGTATGCTTTTATTGGTTGATATGGTTGTTGTTATGGTTTATTAATGGTTTCTCTCATTTAGTGGATGCCAAGTTTGAATGAGTAATGGAACATTTACATAAAAGTTTAAATTAGACTTAATACTAATTCACCCCCATCTCAGTATTAACATTGTTTCCAATAGAGATATTTGCATCAACCAACAATGCCACCTTCCCTACAACATCAACCCCTTCATAGATGAGGTATTGCGTGATGTTTCTCCTCTTGAATGTTTTGATGTATTATTATGACAACCATACTTGTGGAAGCATCATGTTGTGTATCGGTCTAGCCCTCACAATGTTATTATTTCTTTGGGAAATAAGTTATACAGGATACCAGAGGTAGCACTGCCTACCACCATCTCTTTGATCTCTGCGAAGAATGTAGTAAGATCATTTCCCAAAACAGGAAATTTTTCTTCCTTATGATTCATCCTCAGTGAAAGAAGAAGACTATGGTCACATCCACAACCTCTAGAGATGGCTCCTCCGCACAACATTAAAAGATGGAAAAGGTCATGGAGGAGTACACGGACATATTCACCTCACCCACAAGGGTACCCTTGCGTTGTCAGGTCAAACACTCCATCTATCTAATGTGACAATCCCAAATTAAAACATGCATTAATTCTATCAATTATGCAATTTATATTCAACACACAACTATTTAACTAATTATCATAGAATTTCAAAAAGCATGAGTAGAAACAACTTACCTATAGTGATGATATTCCTTACTTGTGATTTCGGAGTTGAACGCTCTTTGAATCCCGCTAACCACAACAAAATTTTGGGGACGACTCTCCACCCAACCATAGACTCAACAACACATAATCTTTCTACAACTGGCCACCCCTGAGCCCATAATCAACGTACTATTGCCAGGGAATCCTTTGTCTCACAACACTTTTCTCCCTAAAGAAAGAAAGAAGGAATGATGCATCTCATCTTCCTCATTGTCTATTAAATAGACCAAACAATGGAAAGGGGTCTCCATGCATACATTCCATCTGTCAACATGCAACTTTTATTTATTTAATTTAAGTTTTACTTAGTTTAATATTTCTCTTAATTTAATTCTTTCTTATTTTATTCATTTTTACTTTTTGTTAACTTTACTTATTTTTACTATTTTATAGTTTACTTATATTCTATCTATTTAGTAGCTCTAAATATTATTTATTATATTATATTATTATTATTTATTTACTGTTATTATCTTTTCTTTAATTTTCTATTAATTTTTACCATTATTATCCTTTCTTTATTGTTTATCATTTAATTGCTTACATTTTAATATTATATTATTTTATTTATTATTTCTATTTTTATTATTATTAGGGGGAATTACATACTCCCCCTCTTTAAGGAACTTCGTTCAGAAGTTAATTTGAATTATTTAACATTTTATTTATTTAGTTCTTTATTACTTCACGTTTTCCCTACACCCTCTGTTAAACTAGTATAACTAGCAAGCATTGAAAGTCTCCACAACATCCGGGAAATCTCAAGGAATCTATGTCCTTTTCCCAATTTCAGAACCAGGCATAAGCCTCATCAGTCTGTACAATAGCCCAAGGCTCGCACCCGACAGACCTCATCTTCCCCAAGGCAGACATCTAGTCCCTGTACTCAATGAATCTAAGCATCTCGCAAGGTTGGCCCACTCCCTCCACACCTACTAAGATGCACAACCCCAGGAATCAAAGACCTTATACCCCCACCAGACTTCGGCATCCTAATCCATTATCAGGCACCTAGCATACAATATCAGGCACTTGGCCTCCTCATGATGGTCCCATAGCCCCTCAAAAGCTATCCATCAAGAACTATACAAGACATAGGAACCACTGGAAAATGTAGTGTTGATTAAGTATGTCCCTATTGTACTATGAAACACCCCCCCCATTTATATATAGTAATAGCTAATGTTAGATATATAAATGGGGACCCTCTTTTATATTTTTTAGTCTTTAAAAAAATAAATTCTAACTCTGAGAAATTGCGTTGAAAACTCTTAGAACGACCCAAGTTTAGGATCCCCATTGCAAATCAAATTTTTCCATGTGATGATCATAAACACCTTAAAGAAATTGCGATTTGCGATCAAACCTCCCACTGCGACATACCTATCAAAACCCCTTAAGAAATTGCACTCACATTTCTCATGAGTCGCAAGAAAATAAGACCTTCTACTATGTCATCTGCCAATGATTTTCAAAATGCAATATTGCAATGTCTGCAATCGCATTTCGCATTATGAGCAGGTACCGCTATACAACATTGTTTTAAAAAACTGTGATGCGCGAATCAAGCAGCAAGCGTGGGAAGTAACTATGTTTTAATATAATAATGAATGGTTTGACAGGGTAATTAATGTTTAGTGGTCCGAGGAGAGGTAATGATTTTCCAAGTTATGGCTAGTTAACCCTGAGAATCTCATTTTAAATCCTCCCATGATTCAAAGTCTTTTCACAAAGATTTCAGCCTTAATTTCCCAATATTTTCTGCACTGATATATCTTGTCCATTTCAGGAAAGCTACAAAATACATGTCATTACGGAAGGTGATGCAGAAATAGAAAAAGAAGGGCATTTCAAAGTTCGAGCTAACAGAAATGTCTCCTATATTCTTTGATACGGTCTGCATCGCTGATGGGGGAGAAACAACTCGGGAGGTCATATACAATAGGCTTGAGGACGAGCATCCCAAGATTAATGTCATAAGAGAAAAAGCTGACTCAATAAGACCTTTGGGACTCCAATTCAAGGACGATGCCTATTCTTTCCTTCATAGAATAGGAGCAAGAGAAAAAATCCTCCCATACACTGATATGATTAGGTGGGTGGTGGAAAACATCACCATTGAAGATAGGCAATTCAGGAACTCAAGAATGGAACTCATGTTAGAAAATTATATATTACAGAAATATAAACACATAAAACACATAAAACAAGAGAGACACAGATATACATGGTTCACCTAATTTGGGCTACATCCATTGAGAAACAGCCAGTCTTTCCTTTTATATTATCCAGCAAAATGAAGAGATACAACCTACAGAAGATCTGATGTAATTCCCTCTTCGCTCTCACACAATCTCGTCTCTCTTTCTCACTCAAAATATAAATCTACATAAACGCAATACAATTCCCTCATATATAGCGAGGGGTTTCCTTCTAGGGAAAAAAAACCCTAAATTAAACATAACTTCTACCGTCAGATCTCTGCCTAATGAACGGCCCAGATTGATCCCTCGTGAGCCCCCCCTGTAGCACAAATATTAAGGGCGGCATTGCCACCACATTATGAACTGGGGTGCAATGCAGTGATACCTCTGAATAAAGAAGATAATCATGCTTCACACCCAACAACTCATGGGGTCATTCAGAGCAGAAGACATGAAGCAAATGTACCATATACCTGACCCTCAGGATATATATGATAAAACATACGTGGCCAACTTCGCAAATAAGAATGAAGAACCCCTCAAGATGATTCAAAGCTAGAGAGTATTATAGAACAAGTTCAAATTTGATAAAACGGGTATGTATCATATAGCCTCTTTGGAAAACCCCTACAACTATGCAGTTGTTATGTTATGTGGACTGTACGGGTTAACTAATAATGCTAATTTTTCCATAGAATGGATTCCTATGATTGATGCCTGTGTTAATTCCCACATTATGAATTGGGCCACCATCTTATCTAATAGCCTAACCACCGTCATCACCAAATATCAATAGAAGCGATCCTCCTCTCAAGAGAACCTTCCTCCATTTTATTTTAGTGCCTACATTATGGATGCCATCTGTTTATGCACTAAATTTCCAATCATGGGTTGGAAATGGACCTTGCAAGACCCCTACCCTATCCATCTCAGCCATAATCAAATTTGGAAATCCCATTATATACCCCATTTCTATAAAATATGTCATGTTGTTATTTTTCCATTGCATCAATTAATTTTCAATAAGAAAGCCCCGAGGTTTTCCCAAGAAACAGCTACAGACCTTCTGGCTATTGGCAAATATTTTGTTGAAGAATGCTTCACCTACATTATGGTTTTTAGTAGCACAACAGACCCACATGTCCTCCCTTTATATGTCTCTGATATATTGTTAGCAAGAGAAATAGCCCACCAGACCATGGGAAAAGACCTGACCAAAGTTCTAAAAGAAAGCAAGAAGTTATTATGGCCATATTTTCCTATTAGGTGCGGTTCCTTTTCATTAGAAAATTCTTAGTCATTCAATAAAGGAGTCAGTAAGCCTAGAAAGTCTCAGGCTCCATACTTTTCCTAAAAGGCAATTTGATCCAGACAAGATAGCATATAACATCACCATTGCAATGAAGATCAAGCCTTATAACCATGAGGCTAATAATTTTTAGGACCTTTTACAGTCAACTCAATCCTTCGAACAATCATTTGAATGGACGAGGAAAAATTTGAGTCCTGGAGATTTTGAGAGATTTTAGGAGTTCAGAAACAAAAGGCTCGGGTAATCCCACTACATTTGTTGAAAATCGAGGACAAGCCTACCCCTAGTGTGACTGTCAACAATGAGGGACCTGATTCTTGCATAGAGTCTCATGTAGATATAGGAAAAGCACTGAATATAGAGAAAGCCCAAGACATCGTGACTATTACAGAATCCAACATGAAATCAGCCGAAAAGCAGGGTATGAGTACCCCACCCAAAGATATTGTTTTGAAGATCAAAAACAGTATTGTGGAGTAGGAGTGGGATCAATTCAATAACAAACTACAAGACACTCCCAAGACAACAGATGCCCAAGAAACTACAAAGTATCAAACTCCTATGCATGCCCAAAAGAATACAAACTCTAAACCGATGGATGAGAAAGTGACGACGTCTCAGTAAATTGAATTCATCCTCGCTCTACCCACATTAGAAATTATCTTGAAAGTGACTTAAATCCCTCCTCTTGACATGTTCTACAACCTATTACACAAGGTTGTAGCAAGGAGACAGAGGAAAAGGAGAAGGATAGAAACACCTGAACTCCCACCTATGAATGAGAAAACGGACATAGTTTGGAAGGAAGTCCATTCCAACCCAGCTGAAAACTTGACTATATTGTCATAGTTTAAAGGAGCATACGCAACTACTACCATGGACAAAGCTACCAAAATATCTATTTTTTTGAACGAAAAATAAGAAAAGATTGGACAGGTTCAGCGGCATCTCAAAATAGAGAGGGCAAGTGTGAACAGGTAGATCACTGAGCAGGTGGCCCAATTGCAACAGAGCATGGACGTGCTAAAAATAGGCTACGAAGTAGACATGTTTGCCAAAAACATGCAACTCAAAGACTTGCAGTGAGCCATGGAAAGATATAAGGATGTTCCTATTGTCGAGGATTCATCAAAGAGGTGCTAGAGCTTAATTCTCTCTTATTAAAACAACAAGAACAATTTTTCCAAAACATGTCACATATCACTCCTTATCTGATCACTAGTGACCAGCTAACGGATAAAGTGATTGACCAAAGAAATGATTTTACTGATATGAACACAAGAATGTCAAAGTTCATCGAATGGAAGGAAATAGAAGAGGGGAGGAAAGCTAATCTGCCTGAGATCGAGGAGACACACAAGGACATTCTTTTCATGGATTGGGACACAAGGATCAAACAAGACGAAGTAACAATGGCAAGAGTCGTTGGGGTCTCAAAGAATATATTAAATGGAGTAAACCATAATTTGATTGCCACTAACTTGGTGAAAGAAGGAAACCTAAAAGAACTACCCGATCTGAATGACTTGCATAACAGATGGAAGGAAGGAGCGGAAACTCAAAGGGAAGCAATCACAAAATTAGCAACGACTGATTGGGAGTCATATTGGCTGTTAGCACCCAAATCCACCTTAGGTTGAAGGAAGGAAAAATTTAGGGTAACCACAAACCAAGCTCAGTCTGGTAGCTAGCCCTACCAGAACAGGAGAGGGCTCTCTCCAAGTCACACTCAATGCATAGATAAGCAATATGGTCTGAGATGACTTACAGTGAAATATTGATCTTAGGCTAGTAAGTAATTATGGATACAAGAAACAATTTTTTATGCATGACTGAGTTTCTAGGATGGTATGGGACCAACGGACAACAATGGGCAGAGAATTTAATACAAAGGCACAGATTACTTCGTGAGGCAAGATAGGCGAAAAGTCTAGCAATTTAGTTTGAAATAACGCAAAATGGAGAGATTTCTTAGGAGGGTGAAAAGGGCATAAGTACATGAATCCTTTTCAATAGAAGAGAAACACACAATGTGAAACTTTCCCACAGGCGGAGCAATAAAAATGAATTCTACCTTATCTTACTCAGAAAATTTCACTGGAAATGAATATGAATGAACTATGAAACATAACGAGATACATATGGAACATAAGGAAAAACACATTTGCTACACTCACAACCACATGAATCTCATGAAACAGAGCTGCTGCCTTTCATTAATCCTCTGTCAAAATATACAATGAAGAAACAGATTTTCTTTCCCACAGTCTCCCAAAAATTACAAGCCAACCAACCTTTTGCAAATGGTTTGCATATGTTGGACACCTAATCCTAAATGGGTTAGTGTGGAAGCTAAACAGACTAAGCAGTCCAAGAGACCTTGGGATGTGAATCCCAATGGTCACCACATGTACTATAAATGTATATCAAATTGTTAATAAAATTGAATTGCATGCTTTATCATTTATATCTTTCTTGCTCCCCATGTCTATTTAACATGGTATCAGAGCCATGATGTGTGGCCTGTTTTCCCTAAGCAACTGATCTGAGTTTCCTTGAATAGTGCTGGCCTAGTCTTCTGTAACGCTCCATTAATTCTGCCATCCCTGAGCTGTACCTGCACTCTGCCATATTCCATATATAAAATCCTACCCTCTCCACAGCCGCTGCCAGGTATGAACGCTGCATTACCTGCGCTCTCTGGCTCTCTATAAACATTTCATACAAACAGCTGCTTGGTATACGTTGGTGTCAGTGACCTGTTTTCTTATTGGCTATTCTAAGGAAACGCCTGCCTGCCTGAAGCTGCATACCAAACATTTGAGTGAAACGCACGCTGCCTGCCTGAAGGAAATGTTAACGCTGAAATGGTAACGATGCCTGCCTGAAGGAAATGAGAAACGCGTGCCTGAAGGTAAGGTAACGCTGTTGTATTGACCTGACATGGTATTGAGCTAATATGTATCTGAAGAAAAACGTAGTTTGATATCTGTATTAAAAAAAACGTTGTCTGAAAATTCTTCAAGCTCTTCTGCTTATATTCTTTTATGAATTCACTGGAACGGGAGGTTGAAATTTGTCATTCTTTGGGTTCGAAAATCAGTAACAAGTGTGCCTTGCACCTGCATGTCAAATATTGTAGAAGTACAAGAAAATGTTACGTACTTCCTTAGGGTTACGGTAAGAGTTTCAAGTCAAACATTACATGAGATCAACTACGTGGATCATTGCCGAACCTTCTATAGTAATCATCTGTAAAGAATGGATGGCTTAGAGCTTCTCGGGCACTCAGTCGTTCTGAAGGCTCGAATTTAAGAAGGTTTTCAAGCAAGTCTGACAGCACACCTGCCGAATGGTCTACATGTTGCATCACTAAGTTCCGTAGTCGTGACACCTTCCGCACTGCTCTAATGCTTTCCCTTGAAGCTGCTCCTTCAGGCCAATTCAATAGTGTAGCCCGTCTAAAGTATTTTTCCGCTCGTCGATATGCCTTCTTAATCATATGTTGAGGAGTTTTCCCGAGCTTTCACTTCTGGGCGATTCACAGAGAGTGAGGTTTTTCACTTTCTTCTTTGCTGCACACTCCATCCATTCGCATACACTATCGAAGATAAACGCTAAGGAATTTAGCAGTAATCACCACGAGGAAAATAAAAACAGAGATACCGCATTTAATGGAAGGCATGAACTTATTTCGATTGTAAGTTCTTTGAATAATGACTGATATTGACTCGGTCATTGATCGAGTCAATTTCCCTCAAATTGCTGAATATTTAGAGAATAGAGATATAATATATTTTGACCAGAGTCGTACAACAATTGAGACATACAGTTGTGAAAAATAACAAATTCGTTTCTGTAATTGTTAGCATAGCATGTGGAGCAAACATGAGAATTGGGTTTTCTTGAAAAGTAATTCAAACAGTTTGTGCCCGGAAAATTACAGTTTGTGCGTAAGTTTTATGATCGTTGAGCTTGAGTTTGTATAGATATCAATATCAAAATGCCAAACGCCTCGTTTGTGAGATAAAGCGCCTCCAGGTCTTCCAAGTGCTAGAAAAACGGAAACAGTTCCCTGATTGAGAAGAATACATAAGTTGAATACATTTAATATACATGTCGATGCTGTGAAAAGTTCTAAGCTCCATTTCAATAGGTGGTCTCTCCGACGACCATCGCTCACATAACAATGTTGCAAAATATTCAGAATTTTTCAGAATTTGAGAGTGGAGATACAGAGTATTTCTTCCATGCTCACCCTTTGATTCATCCACATAAAAACTGATTTTTGAACACAGTCACATTTAGTCAAACACATGTATAAGTTCTGAGAGCAGTATTGAAGCCACCTCGAAGCAGATTTGGTGTTGTCCATGGAACAATTTGAAACAACCTCTGAGTGAAGTGATCCGTAGAGAAGTTTGGAATAGACTTTGGTGGATCCTTGATCAGCATTATGAAGTGAATTTGAAGCAATTTTGAAGACATTTTTTGGAAGTCATTCTTGGAGCAATTTCTTGTAGAGATTTTGGAGCAGTTTCTTGTAGAGATTTTGCATGCTTTCCATAGCAGCTAGATGCTCTGAAGTTTGAAGTTGAGGACAGCGCTATCTTCACAATTATATATTTTTTTGCATTGGTATATCCCAGTTTAATAGTGATGTTATGCTCCAGTTCATTCTTGAAACGAACTGTGGACTGTTGATTTACCATGTGCCCAATTATACCAATTTTTATTGTAGCTTGACGAGAAATGACCTCTGGAGAAAGTGAATGCAACTTGGTAACATCCAGCTTACTCAGGTCCTGCTCCATCAACCATTTTCGCTACATTGTTGCCACTTGACAAGCCCCTACAAGATCTTGTAGTAAGAGTACAATATTATTTTTCTGTTGCTGTTGCCTCAGTTGTGATCAATTTTTAAGTGACATTGAAGAAAAATGGCTACAATTACTGAAATATTAGAGTTCTTAAAAACTCTGATACATTCCTCTAATCATGATACATTAAAATTCAGCAAAGTTTCTCTCACAGACATTCAGGTCTGTCTTCAAAATGCAAAGGAAAAGATAGATTTTTTACAACTTGAATCACAGCTACAGCAAGAAGAGCTACATCAAAATCGACATCATTCTGAACCTGTTTTTGTTCAGAACATTGAGACAACCACCCATCAACAGCAAGTCAATAATGTTCCTGTTCATTCAAACAAAGCAACAGTTGTACATGCAGATGCAGAAACTCAATCTGCACTTCCCAAGCCCATCATCAAACCTTGGGAACAACTTGTCCACAACAAGCACAAAAACGGTCTTGGATATGACAAGGACTTGTCCTTTCATATTCCAGACTATGCCAAGCCCATTCAGTTTCAGAGTGCTGGATTCATTTATGACAGTTCACCTGCTCCTCATGACAGTTCAGCTCCAGTTGTTCCAGACTCTGCTCCTCTTCCACAGCAACAACAACAACAGATCATGAAATGCCAACATTGTGATCGAGTTGGACATTTGAAAGATCACTGTTTTGATCTTCATCCATGTAAGCACTGTCATAAAACCAGTCATTCTTCACGCAGAAGCTTCAGAAACAATCGTCCTACAAGAACAAAGATTCATCTAGGATGGATCACTTCTTGGCAATGGGCATCAACAGCCAAGAAGATATTCCAAACACATGTCAGAACTTGCTCCAGAGTATTGAACAGTCTTGCAGTTGAGTTTTATCCATCATCTCACCTTGTATCTGACAGGGGGGGAAATGATGGTCATCTACAAGCTTCAAA
>APFE031395282.1:21878-62113 GCA_000404065.3 Pinus taeda
AGAGTATAATTATTCTTAAGCTTGTGAGCTCTTACAAAGTATTCGATTCCATATTTAACAAGTAGATACTTGTTCTCAGCTCTATAGAAAATAGCCTTTCTATCATACAAGGACTTCCTAAAACAATTCCACATATATCCAAAGGAATTATATCTAACTCAACCTCATCTACAAATGTTGACCCAAAAGAAAACTTGAGTTTGCACTGTCTAGTCACTTGTAGTTGTGCTTTATCATTCAACCATCCTAATGGGTATAGTTTCTTATGAGGTGTAGTTTCTAATACCAATTTCTTTACAATTGCCTCAGAAGTTAGATTTACTTGTGAGCCACTATCAAACAAAGTATCAATCTTTTGATTTTTGGAAACAACTCGAATATGAAAAAGCTCATGTCTTTTTCTCTCATGTTCTTCATCAATAACAGATTGAGCGGAATTACTAGTAGATGCTTTAGAATTCTTACCTTTTATACCTGTGGCTGCAATGATTGTTTCATCTCCCGAGTCTGACCCCACATCTTTCTGAATAGCTGTAGCAGTCTTCTTCTTCTTGCCCTCATACTTCTTAGGTATTAGCTCTGGATGCAGAATCCAACAATGCTCATCATCATGCCCCTCCTTTTTACAGTGAGTGCATGAAGCTTTTCCTTTTTGTGTAGTGTTAGCCTTCCTTGCTTTCCACTTCTACTTTCTTTTCTCCTTGCTTTTGCTTATAGTGGGTTGGGATGGTCCCCCAACTTCTGGATTTCCATTCTTTCCTCTAGCTTCTAAATGAGTAGCTTGTATAGATACCTCATCTATACTAGTGGGATTAAACATGAGGATGGTATGCCTCATGTAGCTGTGTAGACCACCAATGTATTTCAAAAGAGTTTCTAGTGAGTTTAATGAGATACCCAACATTAATTCTCTCTTTCTAAACTCTTGAGTATACCCTTGTACACTTTGCCCTTTCAACTGCTGAAAAGTTTTCCAACTCATCATGGCTTGTTGCATGTAGGCCAGTGGATAGAACTACTTTTTGATGGTAACAACAAATTCACTCCAGACAGAGATGGTCTTACCATTCCTTTTCATATCAGCTTGGGTTCTGCCTTCCCACCAAACCAACGTAGTGCCTCCTAGGCATAGGCTTCCCAACTGAATCTTACTCTCGTCTGAGTCTATGTTCTATACTCTGCAATACACATCAATTTGTTTAATCCAATTGTCCAAATTTTTAGCATTTAACTCTCCATCATATATAGGAAAATCAAATTTAACATCCATCTTAATCACGGATGCTTTCTTATTATGCACAGGGCTACTAGGAGGTGTAGGAAAGATTTCTTCTTTTCCCTTTCCTTTTGAGTGTCCATGGAATGCAATTCATCTTATTCTTTATCTTGTTTAGAGCTTGATGAATCTTCATCCTTATGCTTTCTAAAGTCTCTATACATTTTTTTCCACCATAGACTTTAAAGCTATGGAATTTTCTATGAATTGAGGGTTTCGCCCTATAGAACCTTCTTCTAACATTGTCTTTCGAGAATAGACTCTCCCAATTTCAGGATTAGTTTCCACCAACTCTCCTTCTCCTAATTTGAGCTTTGATCTAATGAGCATTCACATCTAAACCAACACAAGCTTGTCTAACCTTACAGCCTAAAGATCTGATACCACTTAATCTGAAAATCACCCTATGAGTGCCATCAATTGAAGATTTATTAAACAAAAGGTATTACAAACTCATATGCTGGTGTGTGTTCTGTGTTATTGAAACAACGGATCGATCAGATTGCCAATACACAGACATTTTAAATGGAAAGACAACAGAGAAATACAGTAATCAACACAAAGACACAAACAGTTTTAATAAGGAGTTCACCCTATTCTCTAGGGCTACATCTTTGGGCTAGCTTCTAGTCTTGTGTCTACTACCAAAAATACTTAGTCAAATATAAGCTTCCTTCTCCTCTTATTTCCTTGCACAATTCTTGATGAAATTATCTCATAAATAATAGTAAAATATCCAATTTACTTGAACAAATCCCAAGAAAAAATCCTCACCTGCTACATGAAAACTATGTACACTCTCTAGTATACAATAATAAATACATTGATTCCTTTTTCCTCCACTCAACTAAGAAATTAGAATTCCATACATGAGTAGGGTTATTTTTAGTAATTAACTAGTTAACTAGGAGATAAGTGAGTTAAAATCAATTGCAACTACTCAACTAAATCCCTACTGACTCTATTCATTACTAGAGATCAAATAATTGTTTTTCACTAACTATAACTCTGCTAGATTGTTAGATTTTAGAAATCAACTCATGCAACAATTCTACTTCTATCCCACAAACTCGAATTGACTCAATTAACTAAGTGAATTGGCCATGTCACTCCTACTTACTGCAACTCAAGTCATCTTTCTGATATGGAATTTCACATTTCTCCATTTAACAAACGCATAAGTCAAATGAAGCCTTTTCTTGTTACAATTCAACACAACCATATTTTGTGATTTAGGATCTTCCATGCCTCATTTGTGGTGCACATTTTACTTGGTTCCTATTGTATGGGTTGACCTCACATTGTTGCAACTATCATCAGCTATTCATAACAACTACAAACTCTGCGAAAAATAAAATAAGCCTTACGAATTCTGCAGCATTCATAGTTAGAAATATAGTAACAACACATAAGAATGACAAAGTATATGGTAGTGAAGTAGTAGTGTGTGAATAATAACACAACATGCAAAATATAGAGGAGAGGAAAAAAACAAAGGACTTATTCATTGCACCCCCTCCCCCAATGAAATGAAAGGTAATTCGTGACTAGCAATCACATCGGTCATAGTGGGAGAGATCAACCAAGTGGCTATTTTAAATAGTTCAAGGGTATTGGTTGTATGTTTTCCAAAAGAAATAATGTAACCACCATGAAAATTTTGCATGGAAACAATAGAACGTTCTTGAGAAAGGCAAGAGATGGTGTAATGATTAGTTCAATTGATACTAATTTATGGAAATAATGAATAATAATCAAGGAGCACATATGAATAAATACAAAAATAGAGAAACAACAATTGAACACTATACTCCATGATTATAAGTATAATAAATAGTTTCCCTTTTATTTTGGCAAGATTATAATAAATCCCAATTGAATGAGCAAGGGGTAACAACTTCAAAGGATCCCAAGCTTCATGATATCCAAATATAGTATAACATGAAAGCATTATTTTTATAGGAGATTTCGAGTGATTCACTGAAAGCCAAAATATGGAGTTCATTTCCCTTAGGTTTTCCTTAAAGGATTAATGGTGACTGATTATGATGAAGACCTTTCCCACTATGAGAAATTGTGGTGTTATTTATGTTATATCTCATTTACTCAAAATAACCCTACTTCCAGTAGGCCTGTTCAGTACCCCAGTAGGTTTACATTGGTACCATACAAGCATAGCCTCACTGCCAGTAGGCTTGTTCAGTACCCTAATGGGTTTACTTGTATTTCCATATTTCGATTGAATATTGAGTATCTCTCTCTCTCTCTCTCTCTCTCTCTCTCTCTCTCTCTCTCTCTCTCTATATATATATATATATATATATATTATATATATATATTATATAGTGGTTTTTTGTGGAAGATGGATGGTACAAGAGGTTATTTATGAAGAAAAATTATTTTAATTTCTTGGGTTTGGTTTTTGAGCACATCTTTTACCATTAGTCCCTTCACTTTGGCTATCTTAAATTATGTGAAATAAGATGGTTCATTTCAGGGAATAATGCAAGACTTCCACATAATAATTAATGATTCTATTGTTAATATTTAAGGTAGATACTTCATGGAAGTGGGCTTCCATAGAAGGATATGACACTAATGCTTATTTTAGTAAGTATTAATAGAAATTTATCAAAAAAAGGGTACTAAAAAGAATAACTAACATGAAGGAGTATTAATCATTCAAATCACCATTGACAAGAAAGGAACCTCAAAGTCTTCAATGGTAGTGAGGTGCATAGTTCCATTTCCATATACTTCACTAACCTTATAAATGCCTAATCATCTAGTTTGAAGCTTCCCTCAGAAGTCATAAAACCTGGAATCATATAATAATGCCAATCACCCTTTTGAAAAAAGATCTTTGAATAAGATGATTATTCCATTTCGCCTTTTGTTGTTGAATTATGGATGTTTGTTGAAGGACAACAAGAAACATTTTGTCCAATTAATTAAGTTGTTGTAGGCATTGTCTCTACACTTCTAAAAGATCCTAGCTGAATTCTCAAGCATCCTTAAGAGTCTTGATTTTGAATTCAATTTGAAAGATTGGACTTTTTCCATAAACAAGCTAGTAAGATGAGAAGCTAGTGGTGTTATTCCAAGTTGTATTATAAGAATATAAGGCTTCAGGAAGTCTGGAAGCCCAGTATTTGTCGTTTATAGCCCATTTCTTAGTCAAAATATTTTCTAGAACTTTATTTGTACTCTCGACCTCACCATTTGCTTGTAGATGTTATGGTGAGGTAACTTTGTGTTTAATATATTATTTCTATAAGGTTGCAAAAATATTATGAGATATATTAGGTTCATATACCAATAGGAGTCATAATTTTGAATGAATAAGGATGAGCCTTGTAATATTGTACATACCTTTTCTTTCTGCAAATGTTTTCCATATTAAACAATTAAAAATGTAAGGGGTGTGTCCTAAAAGAAAAATAAAAGGACAAAAGAATAAGAGAAGGTCAAAAAAATGAAAATATATGAATCCCAAAAAGAGACCATGAAAGTGTGCAAGTCTAAATGTCACAACTATTTAATTTTATGCATAATAATGATTTTGTGTAGCTTGTTATTCATGCCACAATCCATGGTAATCAAACTGCTTGATCTTGACTATGTCATGCTTTGAATTTTATGTTTATAGTTAGAGAATAAAATCTGACCAAATAGTTTAATCTTCAAAGATCATAGATAGGTAGAGAAATAAAAGGAGCTCATAAGTTTAATCTGAGCCCTTGGATGATATAAGGTTAGAAATAAATAGTTTGTTTTATAAAAGAAAAGATAATATAAGGGTTTGATGGCCTAAATGCACCCAAAGAAATGAAGAAAACATGTTAGGGTAAGAAATGGGTAAGTAGAATAAAGGTTGCTAAACTACAAAGTTGATTGGATCAAAACACATTCATCATGCTTAGACATATGTGATAATATGTATGATCAACTATGGAAGCACAAACAAAGCTTTTCAAGTTGATGTGATTAAGTCCCCCTCATTCATTTCCCCTTACTAATTTCCTATCCACAAGTATATTCTAGTACTTTTAATCTTTCAAGTCAAAGAGGCTTAGAGCATTTATATGAATTTTGGTGGGACTGGAACCTCAGCTTAATGACTTATGGACATCAAGTGATAGAATCCCTTCATAAAATTCATCCCCCCTTCATTACCCTAATAAAACCCCTTTTCCTAAGGATAAACTTCATTGGAAAAGTGAAAACCCTCATTTATATTCTATTTCTCCCAAAAAACCCACAAAAAACATTTTATCCTAAGTATAAAGTGTATGCACAAATATTACACTTTGCATTATGCTTAGGGAAATATCCACTCTGCTGATCACATTTCATATTAATTTTTTATTTTATTATATAATTCCCAGATAAAACCTTTTCCGTATATTAATTAAACCCCATAAGTAAATACCCCTAACCCTTAGTTTTAATAAAAACTATACATTTACCCCTTATCCCGAAAAAACAAACAAATCCCCTCATTAACCTTAAATAATCTCAATCCATCGTGATTAAAGTCTTGGGCCCCCTCGTAAACCTTAGTTCATTTCATCCATGCTATTTCACCACCCGACTACCGCATGATCATTTGTGCCCAAATCCGACAATGCACAGCCATATCAGGCTCACCTGATGCTTGATGTTTACTTGAAGTTAGGTTAAACCTTCATTAAGTCTCTCCCAATCATTTTAAACCCATGATTAAGTCTTAAATAATCCCATACCACTGAGGATTAAAACCCCTAGGCCCCCCCTAAGCCCAAGCTTTTATCCCTTGTGCACCTCCCTCACCTGATTTTCGTCCAATCAACATACCCCTCATCCAACGATCCATAGCCATATCGGCCGCACATGATGACCGATCTTTACTTGCCCGATAAAGCGGTTTTCCCCTGAACCCCAAAGGCTACGTGTCAGGCGCTGGTGTAGAATGGGTGATTCCTCCTAAATTCTACCTTGACATCACAAGCACTGTGATGACCTCCAATATTGCCTCCCTGCCAACTTGATAAACCACTTACTATTCATAAATATGAATTTCCGTGCAAAATTTAAAAAGTTGCTCGTTAAACTTTAAAAACCCTCGTTTTCCTTCCTTTTCCCCATTTCACAGTAAAACCCATTAAAACCTCTTGACACCACCCTGAACCTCTGCAACACAATTTGACCTCCGATCACTTTCAAAAATTTGCCACGAATCCTTCTCCAGACATCCCTGTGCAATGAAGCCATCAATTTCCTTTTCTGTCGACTTGTGTTTTCTTAATAATTGTTGAATTTTGCAGGTAATTAGCAGAAGACCAGAGCTTGGATAAATAGTTTTGATACTAGTAAAAAAGCTTGTTTACTCCTAGAATTGATAGGAAACCTGTTCAAAAGCCTATATTAAGAAGAAGAAGACAATTACACATAGAACAAAGAAGAAAACATTCAAACAGAGACATTGACTATCAAACAGAGGAACTAAATAGAGTTTACACTTTGAAGAGAAATGGTTAAAATGTATCAAAAATTGACCAATATCCATTACCAGATGTTGATACACATAAAAAACAAATAATTACTATTGAAATACACAATAAAAGTTAAAATGTATTATGAAAGTAAAAACACAGTAAAGGATATTGAGAGGTCAGAAAGTAAAAGAGTATTAGATGAAAGCCTGAAGTAAATGAAGCTTCCAACGTGCAAGTTCAAACAACAGAGAGCATAAAGGGTTAGAAACCAAACCATAAAGGCCAGTAGTAGGACAATAAATGGGACAACATGAAAGCAGTTCAGAAGCTGTCTCTATCTTCTTGCAAGAAGGTATTTTCATTTCCTAGATTAAATCTCTAGTTAGTTTGAGATAT
Organism: Pinus taeda; assembly: GCA_000404065.3. Lineage (NCBI taxonomy): Eukaryota > Viridiplantae > Streptophyta > Pinopsida > Pinales > Pinaceae > Pinus > Pinus taeda. The sequence goes on from APFE031395282.1 coordinate 29,028, forward strand.
TTTTCAATAAACCTTTTGCATAAATACTTCACAATTCGAAGTATGTAGTGTGGATTCTTAGACATTTATATAGACTTCTTGATCAAAAGACTGTAAATCTATTGGATCAGTATCTAAGCTAACAAGCTGGATTGATGAATAAAGACAAGATATTTCAAAGGATTCACGTGTTGAGTGAAGTACGGACAATTATTTTCTCATGTTTTTGTTATCTTTCTTAAAGTTTTACCACAATATTTAATGTATTTCTGAAACTGTATGCTATAACTAGAATATTATCTCATAATTTTTTTAATTACACTCTGTTTTAACAATTAAGCATATAAATGTTTTCTACTGATATCTAAGTTAAGGAATTCTTAATTGCTCCTTAGTTTAGGTTGTTTCTTTACAATGTATAGCATAGGATTCTTAATTGCTCTTTGTTTCTAATTACCCTCTATTCCTCATTTAAAACTTGATATGAGAATTCTTAATTTCTCTCTCACCTTGATTAAAAGCATTTAACCCTTTCTGGCCCAAAAACCTGTACTCTACTCTGCTATCTTGCCATTTGAACATTCCCTTTAGTGAGTTGATTTGGTTTTGCTTCCCTTCTGTTGACTCCATATCCCAATGGCTTGAAGACATAATTCTATCCATCTGTTTCAAGGATCCCATGACCCAATATTCAATACAAATAAAAAACCCCCTGAACATTTAAAACTAGCCTAAAATCCCAGTAAACAAAGCTAAATCATATAGAGAGATCTGTCTCTGAGCTTAGGTTGGCTAGAACCTATGCCCAAAAGTTGGTTTGTTGTTACCTCAATCATTTTCTTTCTTCTAATAACTTCTAGAGAAAATTCTGAGTGATAACATAGTGGCGACTCCACTTGGGAACCAACAACTCCTTAGTCCTAATAAAGGTTTAAAAAAATTCTAATTCTATATTTTGAGCCTCTTAAAGTCATTTTTTAGAAGTTATTTTGAAATAATCTCACAAAAAAAATTAAAAATTTTGAAATTCTAGCTTCCAGGAACACTCATTTTACTAGGGCTAATCCAGATTGAAACCCTTCCCTAGTAGTTGATAATCCCAACCTGATTTCAAGAAAATATAAAAAAAGAAGAAACTTCAGTTAGTCAAATACCACTAGTTAAAGCTAACTCATGCCTTGATGAGTGCTTATTTTTAGAAGAACTTCCCTTTGATGTGCTATTTGATCTTTCATTATTTAGAACAAAATCTGAAAGTGCGATTGATGAAACTATTCTAGATACTGATTTTGTTGTAGACCTTGAAGTCCAACATGCCAACAAATCAATTGATGAGTACGTTCTGAAATCTCCACAATCATTCATTAATACTACCACTACCCCCGAGTTTTATGAACAATTGTCCACTACTTTGAGTTCACCATTATTCCCTTCAACTTCAACAACCATACCTATTGAATTCCATTCTTCACCACCATTTATATCTTCATTCCCTCACCAACCTACCATTACTCATTCATCACCTACTAGTCCTGGTTCTTCATCCACAATTACATTATTTCCAAGTACCTCAATCCCACATCTTAGCCCCTCCCAACTTACAACAATGGCAAACAAATATGCTCCTCTTGTTTTACCTGCCCAACTTCATGCTATGCCTGCAGATTATCAGAGTAATTTTTTCCTGTTTAATGCTACTGGTCAGTACACTGCACAACAACATGTAAAAAATATGTCTGACTTTTTTGAACTACATGAAACAGATGAAGCTGATGTCTAGATGAAACTCTTTGCACAAACTTTGACTGGTGATGTCAAGAAGTGGTTTAAAGCCTTTCCTGCTATGAACATAGTAAACTTAGCAAATTTCCAAAGGTTGTTTATTGATAGGTGGGAAATGAAAAATAATACCTTACAAATCCTTTAAGAATATGAGAATATTAGAAGAGGACCTAATGAAACTGTTCAATATTATTGCACTAGATTCAATAATATATATAATACAATCCTGGTTAATCTTAGACCCCCACCTGACTTAGCGTTAATAAAGTTCCCCGATGGTTTTGACACAGATATGGCATACCAACTTAGGGAAATAAACCCCCCAACATTAGAAGAAATGAAAAGTGTAGCTGTTTGTGCATAAGCTAATTTGTTAGCTAGAAGGGCTAGAGTTAGAAATGAAATGAGAGGAACTGCAAAGGATCAAACTTCACCATCTGACATTAAAATAGATAATTTAGCCAGAAGTATGGAAAGACTAATGGAGAGCATAGGTAACATGGAAAGGAAACCCCAATGGGATAACCAACAAGAACCTCCAGTTAGAAACCCAAATTTCAAAAACAACCAAAACATTGGGGAAAACGGACCAGATCAGAGCATTAGGCCCCTTTTTCAAGAAAAGTTTTCAGAGACATCCCATCCAAAATATCCATAGCAATATACACAAATTAACCTAATGGGAATAAATGATGATGATTTTATTTTATTAACCCAAGATGAGCAAGAACTGTATATGCTGCAGCAATTACAGGTACAATCTGGGGAATCATTTAATTACAAACAAGGATATGACTTTGCCATCTTCGAAGTTCATCAACAGTATAAGCTAAGAAGAAAAAAGAATGCTGATGTCCCTAACCAAACTAAGAAAACAATACAAAATCAACCCAAGAAAATAAAAGAAGCCCCTGTTTAAAAAATCCTTCAAATTCTCCCTAGGGAAAACCAAAAACCTTCTAGCCCCACAATTGTAGACATAACCTCTGATCAACCTTCTGTAGATTGAACATCCACTTCAATTCCACCTAAGGAACCAGTGGAAAAAGCTCAAAACATCAGATTTGAAAATCCACATAAGGAGGTCCCCAATAAAGGAAAAGAAGACAAGCCTCCTCAAATCCCTGCTGCAAAAATTCAAAACCTTCAAACAGAAAAAGTCTCTTTGCCATTCAATTTGGGATCAAAGATAGCAAAGCTAAAGATTTTAGTTCTTTGAACAAAACTAATCAAGAATGAAACTTATAAATCATAGATAACCCAAACCTTAAACATTGCTAAAAATGAGGATTCATTCAACTTGTTTGATGACCAACCAGAACTCATATTCGGTCCAAATGTTAATGGCAAGCCATTAGAAGGAGGAGTTCCACCATTTTACATTAGCCTTAATATCCATGAAAAAATTCTATACAATGCAATGTTGGATTCTGGGGCCTCTCACAAATTAATTCCCAACTCAGTGATGGAGAAATGAAACATAGACATTACAAGGCCTTACAAAGACTTATTCTTGTTTGACTCTAGTTACGTACAATGTCTAGGATTGGTTAAAGACCTGTGTGTCACTTTAGTCCAATATCCTGTCAAAATCATCCTTATGGATATTGTAGTTGCTGACATCCCACCAAAGTATGGCATGCTGTTATCCAGATCATGGGGAGCCAAACTTTAGGGATCCTTACAACTAGATATGTCATATGCAATAATCTCTGTTTTTGGACAACCTAAGAAACTATACTGAGAAACCTTAATGAAATATATGGTAAGTAGCTAGGATTGGCCTCAAAACTTTCCCATCTACTCTATACACTCAGATATCGATTCTTTTATCCTGTATAATGCTGACAAAACACAAGGAAAAATTCCAGATAGTACTAATGCAGAACCAAAAGAAATTCCAATTTCTACACAAAATGAAACTAACCAAACTACATAACTGTTCAATGAACGAGACAATCAAATTTCTATAAATGATGAAAGGTTTGTGGCACTAGCTAGTGTAAATATAGATCATGAGATGTTATGGCATTTAGAATTTGATGGATCAATCAATAGGTTAGGAGCAGGAGGAGGAGTTTGGATATATAATTTGGAAAATGATTACTCAAAAAGCCATGCATATAGATTGAATTTTAAATGTACCAATAATATGGATGAATATGAAGCATTAATTTTAGGTCTTAAGTTAGTTAGGAATCTAGGAGATAAAAGAGTTTCTGTCATGGGAGACTTTGAACTAATTGTAAAATAGATTGATGGTGTATATATGACAAAGGACCCTAGATTAAGTTATTATAGAGGAACTATCATAGAAATACTTAACACTTTCCTAGAACCAAAGCTTGGAGTAATTCCTAGAAAACATAACATGCAAGCCCATAGTTTAGCAATGTTTTCCAGCACCTGCAAATTACCCGTCCAACACAACCATCAGTACACTGCTGAAGTTAGGCATAAACCTACAAACAATTGAATAACTTTTTAATTTCAGAGGAAGAGTTTACCAATAACAATATAGATACTGATACATCAATATATCCTGACACTAAGGATGAGATAGAAATAAATGAGATAGAAGGTAATGAAATAGATAGACTTGACCCAACAAAATTTACCAAATTAGATGTAGATAACTTAGAGAAAATTGAGGTTGATGAAATAATCTGTGAAGAAACCGAAGTAATTAATCTCAAAGATAACTTCTTACCAAAGGGATTAACACCTCTGGAAGATTTATTTGATTCAAACGATGTTCCTAGGAAACCTAAAATGGAACCTTTAAGGTCTGATATACAGGAATGTAATATAGGCAATGATGAAAATCCTAAACTGATCAAAATTTCAAAATCATTACCCCCAACTGAAAAAGTAAAATACATTATGTTGTTGAAAGAATTTAAGGATGTCTTTGCTTGGAGTTACGAGGACCTCAAATCCTATGACACCAACATCATCTAGCACACAATTCCTATTAAAGAAAATTAAAAGCCTTTCAAACAAAAACTTAGAAGGATTAATCCTATCTTATTACCTGCAATTGAAAAAGAAATTCAAGGGATGTATGATGCCAAAATAATTGCACCAATCAAAATTTCTGATTGGGTCTCAAACTTGGTGCCAACTAGAAAGAAAACTGGGGAGATCAAACTCTGTGTGGATCTTAGAAACCTCAATAAAGTGTCACTAAAATAAAATTACCCTCTCGCCAAAATGGACCACATTTTATAGAGAGTAGTTGGATCAACCCGAATCTCATTGTTGGATGGGTTTTCTGATTACAATCAAATCTTGGTTCATCTAGATGACCAACCCAAAATTGCCTTTACTACTCCTTAGGGCACATTTATGTATGTGAAAATGCCTTTTGGGCTAATGAATGCAAGTGCCACTTTCTAGAGGGCTATGGCTATAGCCTTTGCAAAATAAATTCATGATTTTCTTATGATATATTTAGATGATATTACTGTATTTTCAAAATCTGACAATCAACATTTGGAGCATCTAAGGAAAGTTTTTGTTAAATGCAGGAAGTTTGGAATCTCTTTAAACCTCAAAATGTCCTTGTTTGGGTTAGAATAAGGAAAGTTTTTAGGTCGCATAATTTAAAAAGATGGTATAAGAATAGACCCTACTAGAATAAAAGCCATCCTGCAAATAAAACACCCTAGGAACATTAAAGAGTTACGAGCTTTCTTAGGAAGAATTAATTTTCTTAGAAGATTTATATCTAATCTGGCAGAGTTAATTAGATCATTAAACAACATGCTGAAAAAGGACTCCATCATAAAATGGACTGTTGAGGCTAAAAAATCCTTTGAAGACATAAAACTAGCCTTTACTAAAACACCTGTGTTAATCAGTGCTAGATTTGATAGAGATTTCATCTTGTTTTCCTTTGCTTTTGAGCACACAATCGCTATAGTTATATTGCAGAAAAATGACCAGGGCTACAACAACCCATTGCTTTCTTCAACAAAGCCCTGAGAGATGCCACCTTGAAATACAATATAATGGAAAAACAAGCCTTGGCTTTAGTCAAAGCCATTAAGGACTTTAGGGTATACATCTTATATTCTCATATAGTAGCCTACGTTTCTAATTCAGTAGCTAAACACATCCTAACTCAGGATGGTCCTGATGGAAAGAGGAGAAAGTGGATTGCTACTATTTTAGAGTATGATATAGAAATCAAACCTACTAAGTTAATCAAGGGCCAAGGTTTAGCCAAAGTTATGGCTGAATTGAACTGTCAGGCCTTGGATGTAAACTTTATTGCAGCAATAGATAAGGAAGAGGAGATGGCGACTCCAGTAATCAGCCAAGCCTTTATTCAATCACCTTGGTATGCTGATATTATTTATGTATCACTAAATTTACAAGCTCCTCCTGAATTATCTAGGACTAAAAGTAGGTTTTTGAAGATGAAACCTTTGAAGTTTTGTATATTAGACAATGCTCTATTTGGAGATACCATGAAGGTATTCTTCTCAATTGCTTATTAAAAGAAGAGTCTAATGGTAGAATTTCATGCAAGTGACTGTGGAGGACACCTTTACTGGAAGCCCACTGCAGATAAAATCCTTAGAGCTAGTTTCTACTAGCCTACCTTGTTTGCTGATGTAAAAAAATATGTGACCTCCTATCACAAATGCCAAATTTTTGAGGGGAAGAAAAAGATCTTACTTTTACCCCTCAAGCCAATCTTTGCAGAAATACCTTTCCAACAATGGGGTTTAGACTTCGTTGGCGAAAATCACCCACCCTCCTCTGCCCAGCACAAATGGATCCTCACAGCCATAAACTACTTCACAAAATGGATAGAGGCCATACCTTCAAGGCAAGCCACAGATACTGTTAACATAACCTTCCTTGAAACCAATGTTCTATCAAGATTTGGATGTCCAACTAAGCTCATTACTGATAATGCAGTAGCCTTTAAATCCAAAAGAATGATATATTTCTGCAATAAATACCATATCACCCTTGGCCATTCCACAGCCTATTACCCTCAAAGTAATGGACTGGTAGAATCCTCAAACAAAAGCCTAGTAAACATCATCAAGAAGTTACTAGAGGACAATAAGAAAACTTGGAACAAAAAGCTAGTCAATGCCTTATGGGCAGATAGATTGACTACTAAAAAATCAATTGGTACTTCTCCTTATCAACTAGTTTATGGGATGGAAGTTGTCTTTCCATCCTCTTTGGGAATACCAGTAATGAAGATACTTCAAGAATTGCAGGTTGATCCAAATAGTATCCAAGGAAGAATCAACCAAACTATTCATCTACAAAAAACCAGAGAATAGGTCTATGTCAGGTCTCAAGTTGTGCAGGAAAAAATTAAAAAGATTTTTGATAAGAGAACCAAGGCTGAAGATTTCTACATTGGTGACAAAGTGCTTAAGTAGGATTCAAGGAGGGAAGACAAAGGTAAACATGGGAAATTTTATTTCCTATGGAAAGTTCCCTATGTCATTTATTCTTACAGAGGAAACAATGCCTTCTCCTTGAGAGAAATTAATGGTACAGATGCAGAAGGTGGGCCAGTGAATGGTCAAATGCTAAAACATTAATTTGAACCAAGATACTAATTTTCATTTCCCATTTGTACATATTTTATTTACAAAGTCTAGCTTGGATTGGATGGCGATCTTTGAAGTTGAAACTCGAAGAGAAGGCCCTAAGCTTTAAAAGATTTACACTCATAAGTATCAATAATGCAGATTCACAGAAGGACACTTTGCAAGGTAACATCAACAACAATTCAAAGGCTACTGATCTCTAGATTTCTTGACATTTCACTAGAAAATGCCATCCCCAAGTGGAGCCACTGTTAGGTTCCTATACCAATAGGATTCATAACTTTGAATGACTAAGGTTAAGCATTGCAATATTGTACATACCTTTGCTTTCTGCAAATGTTTTCCATATTAAAAAATAAAAAAATGTAAAGAGGGTATGTCCTAAAAGAAATATCAAAGGACAAAAAGAATAAGAGAAGTTAAAAAAATTAGAAATATATGAACCCCAAAAAAACAAAAAGAGACCATAAAAGTGTGCAAGTCTAAATTCACTACTATTTAATTTTATGCATAATAATGATTGTGTGCAGCTTGTTATTCATGCCACAATCCATGGTAATCAAACTATTTAATCTTGATTATATCAAGCTTTGAATTTTATGTTTATAATTAGAGAATAAAACCTGACCAAATAGTTTAATCTTGGCAAATAATTAGATAGGTAGAGAAAATAAAAGGAGCTCACCAATTTAATTTGAGTCCTTGGATGATATAAGGTTAGAAGTAGATAGTTTGCTTTATAAAAGAAAAATGGATGATAAGGGTTTGCTAGTCTAAATGCACCCAAATAAAATGAATAAAAAATGGTAGGGTAAGTAATGGGTAAGTAGAATAAAGGATGCTAAAGTATAAAGTTGATTGGATCAAAACACATGCATCAGGCTTAGACACATATTTCTATACGTATGATCAATTATGGAAGTAAGAACAAAGGTTTGCAAGTTAATGTGATTAACTCCCCCTCATTCATTTTTCCCCTTACTTACTAATTTCCTATCCACAAGTATGTTCTAGCACTTTAAATCCTTCAAGTCAAAGAGGCTTAGAGCATTTCTCTGACTTTTGGTTGGACCAGACCCTCGGCTTAATGACTTATGGACATCAAGTGTTAGAATTTCATCCATAAAATTCATTTCCCTTCATTTCCCTAATAAAACCCCTTTTCCTAAGGTTAAACTTCATTTGCCTAGGAAAAGTAAAAACCCCCATGATAAGTCTATTTCACTCAAAAAACCCATAAAAGTATTTTATCCTAAGTATCAAATGTATGAGGATATTTTACATTTATGTTTAGTGGTAAAGTTCACTTCGCACATTCAATTCATATTAATTTTTAATTTTATTATATAAATCCTCATATACCTTTTCCCGTATATTAATTAAATCCCCTATATAAATATCCCAACCCTTAGTTTAATTATAAACTATACCATTTACCCCATATCCCGACAAATAGATAAATCCCATCATTAAACCCCGACTGATCGATTGAATCTGTGATTAAGTCTTAATTAATCCCAAACCGCTAAGGATTAAAAACCCTGGTCCCCTTCGACACCTCTGCCCTTATCACCCGCACACCTCCCTTGCCCGACTGTTGTCTGATCACCATCTCCCTCATTCGATGGTCGACAACCATATCGGCCGCGCCCGACGACCGACCTTTACCCGCTCGATAAAGTGGTTTTCCCCAGCCCCCCGACTAGTACGTGTCGAGTGCTGGAGTAGATCGGGTGACCCCTTCAAGATACCACCCACCCTCATAAGTAGTGTGATGGCTCGAGAAACCACCTCCCTGCTCAACCCGATAAACCACCTACTGTTCATTCATAAATTTCCCACCAAAAAATGACCGTTGTTCCATAAAAAGGCTGAGAAGACCTTTTTTGCCCTTTTTCGCTCGTTTTCCTAGAAAAACCACTGCAAACTAGTGCAACACCTGCAAACCTGAAAACTACCAATTAATCCCATTTCAATCCTCAAAGAAGATGCAGAGACCCCAATCAACCTCTCAATCCCTAACAGAGCCATTTGAACTTCTGTAGCTGCCGTGAACTCCAAATTTGAAGATAATTCACCCAACTCCAGGAATTTGTGAACGAATTACCAGACTCCCTTTCAGAATTTGAAAGCATTCAATCTATGAAGTGTTTTAATTAAGTGAAATTAATTGAATTTTCTTTAAAATTAAAAGTCCCTGCCCAAACCCTTCTAAAAGCTTCCAGTTTCCGTCAAAAACCTCTAAACAAATCTGTGAAAGCCAAATTCAAATCCATAAGAATTGAATGATGGCTTCCCCTATTGCCATGGATGTCAGACATATCACTACTCCCAATTTGGACCTAGACCACCTCCCCCTAGTAGACAGGGACTTTCAAATTAGAGATACAAGTGCATATGAGGTCCTGCTCAAACTTCATTGTTTGAGTAGGGAAAGATACCTAAACCATTCAGATGACATTGGTCTTTGGGAATCCAATTTGCCTAAATACCAATTTCCCCAAGTACATGTTTTTCCTGAAGTCATCCTTATGTGTCATGCCTGTTACATTCCCAGCCAGAGAGTTGTAATGCCCCCTGACTAGAAAATCCTGTTTACCATCATAACTGACATAATCAATGAGATGCTATAAATCCAACCGAGATCAAACCTGACCCCACTCTCCATTAGGGATCTGTTAGACTAGTACATCAAGTTGAGTCCCTCTAGACTGGCTCAATTGTTTCAAACGTTCATAGTAGAAGAGAAACACATTCCTAAAATTGCCACTCCATATGTTTCTTCCATGTTCTATGAAAGGGGAAAACAAATCATAACCATGATATCATGTATTCTAGGTTGCACCAGTGATGAATTTATTGATGAGCTTATCCTAGCCTTCATGTCCATTTACACCCCAGGAAAGCCTCCTGCTACTATATATGATTATGCCTAGTTCATAGCTAGGATGCACAATGAGAGAGTATTCAAATATTCATTTGTACTATACCATATGTTTTTGTACTATCAGTCGGATATATTTCCATTCACCCTCCAGAAGCTGGATACCAAAGGCCAACCCAGATCTGCCATCTTTTGGACACCACTTTTTCACAAGTATTCATCTCCTTACACCTATACAGATTTCATTCTCTTTTGTCCATCCAGTCATGACCATGCTAATAGGAAGCCCTCCACCCAGAATAAGACAGGAGATCAAAAGAGTCCTCCAATTGTCCAAGCAGAGTAAAGTGGGAGATTGGTACCTTTACCAAAATCACATAGAGATAAGAATCTATGGTTGCTAGCTAGCACCATACAAACTGCCCAAATACCTCCCAATGAGGTTATTTGCTTTAGAGTATTAAAGGAAGATAATGACTCATATGAATTAAATTTTGTATAAGCCAATAAAAGAACCCAATTCAAGGTCAAAAATTAGTTAGGCCCTTTCATTTACAACTCTAGAGAAGCAGGGCAGGAAGTAGATAAGGTTCTACAACCAAATGAATTTCCAAAACAGTTTTATATGGACATATGACCCTCAGGGGTTGATGAATAAACTTATACAAAAGGTCAAATTGGGGCCTTATATTCATCATCCCATTCCAGAGATAGAAATATATGTCAATAAATTTGAGTGGGTGGAGAACACTCTTGTAGACAGGGATAGTACAAAGGTAGATCTTGAGAATACCTTAATTGATTTAGAAAGACAGATTGATGAAAGCTCATTCATGCAAGTACCACAGCAAGAAGCAACCATGAGTACCCCTACTATTTTGCAGACTCCCCGGAATGAGGAAAACAATCCCAAGAGGAATAGAGAGGGAGCCTCCACTTCAGGCATGGACGCATCCAATGTATAGTATGAAAGCAGCCAGAGAAAAAGACCTAGGAACAATCCTGTTTCAGAACAGGAAGACACAGAAGGCTCAACGAAAAGAACTAATATTGAGTTTGACATGAGAAAAGGCACAACTCCATTTGGAGAAACACAGTAGCCATCCACCTCATAGACTCAGATATTGGAAAGGGAACTACATGTAGAGGTCTCCTCATTTAGCAGAGTTGCTAATAGAGATAAGTATATAAAGGACATGTATAAAGAAATTAAAATGAGAAATGAGAAACTGAAGGCATAGTCTTATGCTCAGTATTTCAAGCTTACACCTACTAAACAAACTAGGTTGATGTCAGCTTTTGACATCAAGGAGGGAAAGATGCAAAGTTCCTTTGTAAAACCAACTGTATAGCAACCAAGGACATCAACAGATTATAAAAATATTGATTTTGAGGTATTGGCAAGGGATATTCATCCCATTGACCAAATTGAATTTCATAAATAGGCTGGAGAGATGATTTACTCCACCCTTATAGGTAAAGCCATAGCTTCCCATCAATTACATAACTCATTGACCAATATCTCAGCTCAATATCAGTTAGAGAAGGCCTCCTCATAGGCCAAGGATACCAAAATTAAGTCTTTGGAAGACTTAGTGATTGAATTGGGACATGATCCCAAAGACATTAAAGCCACTGAGCAACTAATAAAGAATAAGAATGATGACATTGCAAAACTTAAAAAGCAATTGAAGATACCTCCGCTGCAACATCCCCAGATACAGGAAGACTTGGAAAACCAAACAAGACATGAAGAATTGATGGACTTAGTCCTAAAATTAAATGGCCAGTTAAGGGAAACATAGAAGGAATTGGACACTTTAATTCAATTGAAGAAAAGTTATATTGCCACTACATCTGTAAATGTCATCCCAACAGTCTCAATAGTTGTTCCTTCCACATTGGTAGCCTCATTGGCTCCCACAACTCCTATGGCCACAACAAAACAGGTTTCAACACAGTCTACATCAGCGTAAGGTACATCAGATGAAGCAACAAAATTGGTTAGAGCTATGGAGGAAATGTCCATACAGGCTACATAAATGAACAAGCTGAAAGAAAAGGTGACAACCTTGGAAACTAACTACAAGCTTGCCAAAATCATGCAAAAGGAAGAAGTACAGAACGTTGCCAGGATGAATGAGAGAATAAAATCCATGGAAAAAGACCTAACATTGAAAGAACCCCTTGGACAAGCTAAGGAACTATTTGGCCATCTATTCAGGTAATTTTTGAGCAGATAGATCTAATAAAGATTGCTATAGAAGCTATCCAAAAGGTAAAAGAGGAATTGGGAGAGATGCCCGAAGATGCTACAAGAATTATACAATTACTTAATAGTAAAAATAGATATGAGTTTCAAGAATTGGAAATTGAAGACAAAACTGAAACAATTTTGGAAGTGAGAAAGATCCTTTCCAAGAGAAACTTGATGTTAAACTTGGAGGACACATGTCAGAATATGCAGGTAGCCGTTGATAGATTTATGGCTAAATCTCAAATTTTGAGAGAGAAAGGGTTACCCAGTCCCTTAGTAATAAATGAAAAGCTCATGACACAACATGATTATAACAACAAAATTAGAGAGCTAGCAATAGAACAGTCCAATACATCATCAATCAAGGCATTGCCAATAGGCAAAGTACTTTATCAAACATTTGAAAACTTGTTTTACCTCCAGCATGAGGTAAAACACTTGTTCATCAATAAGCCCACTTTTTCCAAGTACACTGAGGCAGATGAAATATACAGAAGAATGCTGAATATCCAATTACCAAATGCTGAATTATGGGAGAAATTGGCTGACTTACTGTGAGAAAAATACAGTAAAAAAGTTAATGTATAGTAAAAGCAAAATAGCTAGGTGAAAAGATGAAAACATGTCAGCAAAGTTAAAGAGTATCAATGTCAAAGAGTATAGATGAAAGCCAAAAATAAATGAAGCTTCCAATGTAGAAGATCAAACAACAAGGCAACATAAAGGGCTAAAACCAAACCATAAAGGCCAACAGAACCAAAATAAATGGGACAACATGAAAGAAGTTCAATAAGCTGTCTCTATCTTCTTGCAAGAAGATATTTTTTCCTAGATTAAATCTCAAGTTAGTTTGAGATATTTTGCAATAATTTTTTTATAAATACTTCACAATTCAAAGTACGTAGGGTGGATTCTTAGACATTTCTATAGAATTTTGATCAAAAGGACTGTAAATCTATTGTATCATTGACTGAGCCAGAAAGCTGGATTAATGAATAAAGACAAGATATTTCACAGGATTCATGTGTTGAGCGAAGTGAAGACAAGTATTTTCCTATGTTATTGTTATCTTTCTTAAATTTTTTCCATAATATTTAATGTATCTCTGAATCTGAATGCTATAACTAGAACAATATCTCAGAATTTGTTTAATTACACTCTGTTCTAATAGTTATGCATATAAATGTTTTCAACTGATATCTAAGTTAAGGAATTCTTAATTGTTCCTTAGTTTAGGTTGTTTCTTGCTAATCTAGATCAAAGGATTCTTAATTTCCCTTTTCTTTCATTTACCCTCTCTTCTTCGTTTACATTTCGGTCTAAGAACCCTTAATTGCTCTCTCACCCTGATTAAAAGCATTTCACCCCCTTGTTCCAAAGACCTACACTTTACTCTGCTAGCTTGCCCTTTTAACATTCCCTTTAGTGAGTTGATCCAGTGTTGTGAACATTCATAACTAGCCTGAAATCCAAGCAGACAAAGCTAAATCATATAGAGAGATCCCTCTCTGAGCCTAGGTTGGCTAGAGCCTATGCTCCAAAGTTGGTTTGTGGTTACCTTAGTCATTTTATTTCTTCTAATAACTTCTAGAGAAATTTCTGAGTGATAACAGTTCCTTCAGAGAAGCATATAAGACCTATGATTTAGGTATGCTCGTTCAGATTTTTCACCTTCTCCATTTCTACTAGTTGGATTAAGATTGAACAAACAGAGCAGAAGAGTGAGTACATGCACGGGGTTTCCTAGTTTGGACACAGGTTCATGGTTTGACCAAAGCTTCCCTTACAAACGCTTCATATTTTCCATCTAGGTTTCATTGGCCAAAAGTTACAACCAAGCACAAAGAAGGCAGACACATGAATGGCCAAGTGTTGTAGTGTCACAAGACTCTTTAAACTCATCCACATACTTATTCAAAAGCCAGATTAGTATAGGAAAACACTTATTTACAAAACAAAATGACAAGAGAACCAAAACAAAGAAAAGAAAACAAAACAAAAACAGGAAAGTAAAGAAGCAAAACAAAAACAATAAAGAAACAAAGCAACAGTAAGCATGTTATGTACATGGATGGGGCGTGGCCCTAGATAATTGAAAATTACATTTTAAATCTTGGCTATTGACGGGAAGGTTATCAATCCTCCTGTCAAGTGATTGCAAGAGATATGTGTGCTGGCCAAGTTTTTTACGAACCATGGATGGACCAATCCACAGAGACTAGAACTTCACGTGTTTGCCTTTGTCTTCATAGGGTTTATCCCATTTCAAGATTAAGTCACCCACAATGAAGCTAGCGTTCCCTATAGACTTATGATCGAACCATATCTTGATACGGTTCTAGTGGAGTGTAAATTTTTCTTTTGCTTCTCTTCCTGTAACTTGTATGATGTGTCCATCTTATGTTGAATCAATAGAAACAACTTGCCTCAAGATTCTTGGGATAATTGAAGAGTAGGCAAGTAGATATTCGGTGGCAGGATCGTTTCTTTACCGTACACAAGGAAGTATGGATATTTGTTCAGAGAGGGCTTGGGTGTAACTCGGTTAGCCCAAAGTGCATTCACGAGGGTAGAATGCTAGTTTCGCTACTTAGAGTAAATGGTGTTTTTGATGATGCAAATAAGATTCTTGTTTGTCGAGTTAGCAAGGCCATTCCCTTGCGGGTACTAGTTAGATGAGTGTTTAAGCACAATAGCATATATTAATGCAAAATCATACAATTTCAACGAAGATAAGTAAGTTTCATTGTAAAAAACAAGTGATACAAGAACGCCAAACCTCGAGATGATGTTCTGTTGAAGGAAGCTAAAAACTTCCTGGTCATTCACTTGTTTGAGTGGAACTTGTTCCATTCACCACGTGAAGTAATCTATAGCAGTCGGAATGTAGCGGTGTTTCCTTGATGAATGGGGGAAGATTTCCCCAATGATGTCTAAGCCCCACTATTGGAATGGTTCATCCACTACAACAAGCTGCAGTGGGGCTACTGCTCTTCAAGTTCTATCAGTGCATCACTGACAAACTGGGAACTTGTGGGCATAAGCATGTGCCTCCTTAAACAATGTGGGCCAGTGGAAACCAACTCTCATGAATTTATGTGCAGTTGTGTTACCTATGAAGTGACCTCCTACTGGTCTTTCATGCATGTCATGTAGTACTCTCTCTGAATCTTGTGCCTCTAGGCACTATAGAAAAATTCCATTATTGTGCTTTCTATAAAGCACTCAATGCACCAAGATAAGGATTTTAGGTGAAGTGCCCTCTTCTATCACATGGAGAAGTGAAAAGGAAAGGTGCCATGCTCAAGGTACCAACACAATTATTCGTACCAAGAGTTGTCATGCGAAGTGGATGGTGCTCGCGCTATATTATACATCTCGATTTCTTGCTCCTAACTGAGAAGCTCTTCTTCTTCCTCTTGGGCATGTATTGCTTCTACTGCTATTCTAAAAAGACCATGACCCTTGACAATGTCAATTGGCTTGATATCAAGATCATACTCCTGAAGTCCTGTCATCCAGTTCACACGTCTTTCACCCAACTCTTATTGAACAAGCAACACTCTGACTACTGGGTGTGGCACAAAGACTATGCAATGATTTTTCAACAGGTAGGGTCTGAAGTGTTTCACCGTCTTGTATACATCATATTCCTATTTATCCATGGTGGGATAGTTGAGCTTGAGTCCCTGTATGCTTGCGCTCATGAAGGAGATGGGATGTTCATTTTTCAGCTCATCCTTCCGTGTGAGCACTACAATGAGTGAATTGTGGGAAACGAATGTATGCAACAAGAAATATTTGCTAAAATATGGGTTGTACATCGCAGGTGCATCTACTATTTCCTAGTTGATACAGGAAAACACCACTTTTTCCTTCTTTCACCAGCTATAGACTACATCCTTCTTGATCATATCTTGGATAAGTTTGAAAATCTACGCATAATATGAGATGAACTTTCGGAGGAAGTTAATCTTTCCTAAGAAGGCATGCATAGATTTCTTATTAACTAGGTGAGGAATCTACGTGATATTACAAACTCAGTCCGGATCAACCTTGATCCCACTCTTAGCGATAATATCCCCAAGGAGGTTCGCCTCAAACATTGTAGATACACTCTTCTTGGGATTCAAGGATATCCCATCTTTTCAACATCACTTGAATATCTTCTTGATATGGCATAGGTGGTCTGACCGTTTTCTTGAAAAGATTGTCATGTTGTCAAGGTAGACCACCACGCTCTATCTGATGAGCCCATGAAAGGTGACGTCCATAGTGCACTGAAAGGTTTCACCTACATTTAGAAGTCCAAATGGCATTCTTCTATAAGCGAAAGTACCCCACTTGGTATAGAAAGTAGTTTTGAGTCTGTCAAGTTCTGCTACTAGAACCTGGTTATATCTAGAAAATCTGTCAAGGAGAATTTTTTTTTGGCTTTGTATATTGTTTGCAAGATATGCTCCATAAATGACACATGGTAGTTGTCTTTGTCTTAGGCCTTGTTAATATTTCAGAAATCTACGCACAGGTGGATCTCCCCAGACTTCTTCCTTGCAGGAACTAAATTTGAAACCCAAATAGAATGAAAAACCTTGTATATGATTCGAGCATCCAACAACTTAGTCAATTCTTTCTGTATGAGGGGTTCAAGTGATGAATGAACTTTTCTGAGTTTTTGATGAAACGACTTGATCCCTTCTTTTATTGGAATGACATGTTGGATTATTCACGTGTCATATGTTTTCAAGTCGTCGTATGTCCATGCAAATACATCATGGTACTGTCTGAACAGGTAAACAAAGGCTTGCCGCTCCTCTGGTGTGCAACATGTACTAAGATTTACAAACTTCAGATCTTTTTCTGTTCCCCAGCTGATCCATTCATGCATCAGTGTGGAACTGTGGGTTTTGGTGTTCTTTGGTAGTTTGAAGTGGTTTTGCAAGTCATAGAGTTTCTCAAGTGAAACCACATGCTTGGGGATGGGGTTTCCTTTGCTGTCATCAGGTGTGCCTTGTAGAGACTACTCGTGCATATCTTCATCTATGGTTGTGTCTTTGAAAACATTAGCATTAGCCATAAAGTGCAGTATCTATTCATCATCATAAAAACCATGCAAATTAGTTATGCTTTCAGGGATAGATGGATTATACAAGATCATAATAGTGAATCTATCCCTAAGCGGTGTCATCCTAGCAACTGCATTTACCAGAGCATTTTCCGCTACTTTGCGTATTCTTGGTACAAATATGATATTGAAAGCTTGAAAATTAGAAGTAAGCCGCCATACCTCTTGCTGGTAACCTTTAAGATGAGGTGAGACACAGTGTATGGTGCTACATACCTGTCATACCACAATCTCTGAATCACCTACCACTTTAAGCATAGTGACATCGAGGCTAAGGGCTTTGTGCAAACCCAAGATGAGTGCTTCATATTCAGTAGTGTTGTTTGTGCACTTGAACTCCAAGTGGATTGAGAATAAATGCTTTCTTTTCCTTGGGTTGATCAAAACATAGTAGGCTTCAGAGCCATCCTATGTTTTTGATCCATCAAAATACAAGGTCTACAACTCATTTATACAAGGACCACTTGCCACACTAGTACTGCTAACACTAGTGTTACTACTGTTACTACTATTAAAAAGTATGGTACACGTTTCATTTTCACCAGTTGGGCAAGGAAGGATACCCAACTGTGTATCTAGTGGGGTGGGGCTTGGCTGTGCAATATAGCACCCCAGCTGCATTTCCAGAAAGCAATTGCCGAACAAAAGTTTTGTGAAAGCTGACAGTTCATTCTGACCATCAAAGGCAGTAACATTGTGCTTCATATACCTCTCAGACAACACTCTAATCTGGTTGCTTTTGCCCTGATACAGAAACCATGAATGTGACCAGACTATACCAACATATCCTTGGAACTTGCTGGACTAGTCTCTACTGAGAAGTAAGCCATATGCTTCTAGTATGTCCACTATCACAATGTTGATGCACCGGTGAACTCGTCTATCAGACGATAAATAGATGATCACATATTGGAGTTCAACAATGGTTAGTACACATGTTCGATCAAGTTGGACGATCTCTGCGGCTGTACTGCTCATTGCGCATTGATATTTTTAATAATATAGAGTGGCATGACATTCACTGATGCACCAGAGTCAACCAAACAATTGTGGACATTGAAGTTGAAAATTTTGAAAGATAACAAAAATGGTGGGAAGAGCGAGTTTGCTTCTTCTCTAGGAAGCGCATTGAGTTCAAATGTGAGTGACCGAGAGACATTCTTAATCCCTTGCTGGAAGGGGAAACATTGTCTATGGAGGTTTTCCCCATTGTGCGCAACAAAATATCCCATTGAATAGTGAGTTTGGTGCGTTCGTACATAGAGATGTTTTCACGGGTCTTCTTCATGTTAAAAATGTTGTAGTCCAAATAATTAACACTCACCGAGTTGTCTCGGGGAAGACTTGTGTTTGTGTTTTTTGATGGAGTGTTCTAAAGTGAGCTGCTCATGGATATGTCTTTCGTTGGAGCTGTCTTCCCGGACTTGTTTTGCGTTTTCTGTGTTGAGGATACTGATGGTTCAACATTTCCGAACATTTGCTTGAATTTCTCTTCTGGTACGTCAACCACAGTAGGAACCCCTTGACTTATTAAGTTATATTGACCGTTTTGTTTTGGGGCCTCCTTCTTGGTGGTTATTTTATTCTGGGAAATGTTTAGACATTGATACATGTTAACCACGCACCCAAAAATCAAGGCTTCATCATATGCCACATCCTCTTCATCATCTTCATCTTCCAGCTGAACCTGCTCACTGGACTTAAGATGATCATTTATTCATGAAGCCACAGAGCCCACAACTCAGTTCCAATCTGTTCAGGTCTTCTCTGAGTGGCGCACTTGGTGGAAATCACTGAAGTTATCCTTACCAAGCTATTCTGCTTGGAACATAACATTTGAACTCTACGCAGACTTATCGTGGTGTCTACTACTGCTACCCAATGTCCCATTCTTTCTATGTGCACAACCGGAAGGTCTGTTGCTCACTGCCATCTTGCTTGTCCATTTCTTGAGTTCTGCTACAGTTATCAAGGACTTAAGGAGACAAGTACGGATCTCAATTTCACTCGTTTCTTTTTCCTTCACCTTACTCACAGCAACCTGGGGCTTCCTGCCCACATCTTTGGAGTCCTTCGTTGATTCATCATCTATAATGAGTCCAATTGTGCGCAGGTCATTCTCCACATCAATTGTCTCTTGGAAATTTTTGGACAACGTTGGTTTTGCAAGTCGCTTGACGAACTGCGCACAATGCTGGTTGGTAATGCAAATGTGTAGTAGTTGACTGTGATGGAGTCATGAGGTTTAGTATATGTAGTGAACTTGTTCAGGATATGGTTAAAAATCTGGTTGAAGTCCTTCACTTTCTCTTTCGGCTCCATCGTAATACTACCCAACTCTTTCAACAACATGGTCAGGGTTTTGTCATCAACAAATTTTTCAAGAAAAATTCTTTTGAACATCCCCCTACTATGAATGGAGTTGAGAGGAAGGTCGTCGTACCATACAACTGCTATGCCATCCAAGGTACATGGAAACAATCTACATACAACATCATCGTAACATACCTTGAGTGTTTGTAGATGTAGGTAGAACGTTTCTAGATGATCATCTGCCTTCACTGCTTTGTGAGGGTCATATTTTGTTGACAATTTCTTTGTGTGCCTTGGCATCTCATGCAAGGCACTGTGAAGTGCCAATAGGTCCTGGATCATCCATTCCAAATTTTGGTTAGCCATGTCTTCTTCTTCTTCATACTCCTCCTCTTCTTTTGAATCAAACAGTTCAACCTCTAAATATGTTGGTTCATCTCAAACTCCACCTCCTCCGCTGCCTTCCCCTTTGCTACCTCCACCAGAACCCGAGCCAAAGAGTGTGCTATTAACTTCTTCTCCTTGTAGGAAAACAGGAGGTTCCTCATCATTCTCAACAACTTCAGCCATCTCTTCAAGAGTGGCATGGATTAATTCTTCAATAGATGAGAATACCACTCCAGAGGGTTTACTATTTTTCTTCCTCCGTGAAGAGGGAAGATTATGTACTCCTCGAATCAATCCAACAACTTTGGAAAACTGACGAGTGATGGGACATACTGAGTGAAGGTGATGATATGAGATTTCTTGTTCGGGTATGGGAGGTGAGGAGTAATCAACGTTAGGGTTACATGTGGGAGAGAGGTAGTTCGTGTTACTACCTTGACCAAATGATATATCCATGGGGTTGAGAGGACATTCAACCATAAATAAATGATGACCCTCCTTCTAAGCCAAAAATGTTGACAGTGCTAGACTCACCAACATTCACGGGATCTCCATGGTATGAAGCCCCAACTAGACCTCACATTTTTTGGTGTAGGTGTCCCATCCAGTTGGACCAGTTTCCATTCTCTTAGAGATTTACCTTAACTCTACCTATTCATCACATGAGAGTGTTATGCTTGTAACTTCAAGAAAGCGAGGTTAGTGTGCCCGGTGAGTGCATAATGTAACTCTCTATCTAGGTTCTCTTACTGTTAGGTCCCTATACTACTAGTGTAACCCCTTATTGTTATTAGTACAACCCGCTTATTATATTGTTGTGCCCATGTAGTCCCCATATTGTTATTATTGTACCCCATATAAGCCCACTATTATTATTATTATGCCCCTACATTATTATTTTTATGTTGGCTCTGATTATATTATGACCCCTTAGACTCCTATATATAGAAAGGAAGTATTTTCATTTGTATCATCCAATAATTGTTCATTTGTGTAAGGTAAAGAAGGTTTCCCCCTTGAAGAGGCTTATTTCTAAGGTGTTCATCTATCTTTCCTATCTTTTTTTGAACCAG
Source organism: Pinus taeda (assembly GCA_000404065.3). Classification (NCBI taxonomy): domain Eukaryota; kingdom Viridiplantae; phylum Streptophyta; class Pinopsida; order Pinales; family Pinaceae; genus Pinus; species Pinus taeda. The sequence continues at coordinate 50,416 of APFE031395282.1, forward strand.
TTTCATAACATTTGGTATCAAAGCTTTGGATTCTAGGGTTTCGCTGCTCCAAACAGGTCAATGTGGCGTTTTCACTATAATGTTTTTTCTGCGACATTTCAGAAGCGAAAAAACCATTTGAGAAGAAATCAATTTGAACGTCGGGTCTAAATTTTAGATCTTGTCTCGCTATATTTTCGTAGATATGATCTGAGGAAGTTGGAGATTTTGCAGACTCCTGAATTACATTCCAAATAGGTGACTGGGGAAAAATCATCATAACTTTTGTTTTGAGCATCAGATTGAAGTTTTGTAAGAAGTTTTAGAAAGAGAACTTCCTATAGTTTTCTATATATCAGTTTCAGGTACTAAGGTCGAAACAGTGAGACACGGCACATCATACAAATTCACTCTACTGAACTAGTCTATAATTAGGTCACCATGGGATATTTGGCATAACTCTTTCTTGGATAATCAAATTTTGATCAGACTTGTGGGGTTAGAAAGAGAACTCAGAGAGATACCGCAGGAAGAAATTTCAGAACTTGGAGATATGAAATTAAAGAGTTACAGTCGTTTCAATATCGAGCTCCTAAAATCAAGAAAAATTGAGACGAGGAAGTTTGATGGCAAGGATCTGGTAAATTAGATACTATATATGGAGAAATATTTTGATCTACATGGTGTACCACTGTTACAAAAGGTATGTATTGCATCTTCATATTTAGAACAAGATCAATTTTTATGGTATAAAGGGATTTTTTCTCGTAAACCACTTTTTACGTGGTCAAATTTCACGGAGGAAATTATAGCATATTATGTGGATACAAAGAGCAACACCTTCTTTAGAGCAGCACCACAACAATTTGAAGGAAAAAGAGCAAAATGGATTTGTTACAAAGTGGAAAGAAAAATTATGGCAACAAGGAAGTCTACCCCTCACAACTATAAAGATGGAATTGTTGTTTCTCCTAGCCTTCCACAACCTACAAGGGTTAAACCATAACAATTGGAAGAAAAAAGAGAAAAAGGGATTTGTTACAATTGTGATAAAAAAATACATTAAAGGTCATAAGTGTGCTGAGAAGAAATTATTTTACATTGATTGTGGAGAGGAGGAGAAAAGGATCAAGAAACGTCAAAAGAAGAGTATACACACCAGGAAGCAACCCCATAGAAAGAAGAAATGAATCCAAATACATCTTGTAAAGCATTGGAAATAATTACTACTCCTCAAACTCTTAAGATAGAAGGACATATCAAGAAGAAAAAGGTTCAAGAAGTGAAAGACCACATCAAGAAAGAAGAAATGAATCCAACCATATATTGTAATGCAATGATTGGAATTACCACTCCTCAGACTATCAAGCTAGAAGGACATATCAAGAATACAAATGTTCAAGAAGTTAAAGATCACATAGAACATTAAGAAATGAATCCAACCATATCTTGTAATGCACTGGAAGAAATTACCACTCCTAAAACTATCAATATAGAAGGACATATCAAGAAGAAACAGATTCAAGTAGTGAAAGATCACATCGAGCATCAACAACAAGTTCTCCAACTTTTAAAGGATAATGCCACTTTGGTGTAGAATCAAATAAAACAACAGGAATATCAACATTGCAATGAAAGAAATTTTGATGCAGGTGATTGGGTATTTTTATGATTACATACATACCAACAAATGTCCCTCAAGAAAGCTATTTATGAGAAGGAAATGTTGGCAATACTACATGCACTTAAGAAATGGTGACCTTACCTAATGGGAAGACACTTCAAGGTAAAAAGAGATCATGATAGTATTAAATACTTTTTAGAACAAAGATTATCCTTTGAAGAGCAACAAAAATGGGTCACAAAGATGTTGGGTTATGACTTTGAAATCATCTACAAAAAAGGGAAGCAAAATGTTGTGGCAGATGCACTCTCTTGAAAGGATGAGGATACGGAAGCATTTTTGTGCGCCATTTCTATTATCCAAACAGATTGGATAAATGAAAAAAGGTATGAATGGAAGAAGGACGAAGAAGTGTGGCCAATCATTCAAAAGTTGTAGAAAATCCCAGTTCAAGTAATATTGCCAGAACTTGACGAGGAAGGAAAAATCATATTGGAGCCAGGAGAAATCACAGAAACAAGAACCCAACAAGTACAAAATCAATCAATTTCAGAGTATCTCATCAAGTGGAAGAACTTACCCGCTGAAGATTCCACATGGGAGGACAAGAATTTTATACAGGATCATTAAGAACTACTCAAGTGTCGAGGACAATTCTTTTTGAAGGAGAGGGGCATGTTAGGTCCCTATACTACTAGTGTAACCCCTGATTGTTATTAGTACAACCCCCTTATTATATAGTTGTGCCCATGTAGTCCCCATATTGTTATTGTTGTGCCTCATAGAAGCCCACTATTGTTATCATTATGCCCTTATATTATTATTGTTATGTCGGCTCTGATTATATTATGACCCCTTAGACTCCTATATATAGAAAGGAAGCCTTTTCATTTGTATCATCCAAGAATTTTTCACTTGTGTAATGTAAATGAGTTTTCCCCCTTTAAAAGGCTTATTTATAAGGCGTTCATCTATCTTTCTATCTTTTTGTGAGTTGGTTTCATAACATTTGGTATCAGAGCTTTGGATTGTAGGGTTTCACTGCTCCAAACATGTCATCGTGGCATTTTCGCTATTGTTATTATTGTGCCCTCAAGGAGGTAAAGTGAGCCTCTTAATGAGAGGGAATATTCCAAACCCAGGAAGTAAAACATGGAAACAACAAGAAGGGTATGTCTGACATTTAGCAAAATAGTCCACAACGGATGCGACAATAATGAAAACCAAAGCTCAAGGCAAAATACGTAAACCATCCAACGAAATAGCCCACACGGGGATGACGGTCATTAACACCAAGAAATACATAAAGATGGTCTGTCTAATTTCCAACGGAGTAGTCCACATGGACGGGACAATGATGATAAACAATACAACACATCTTCAACAATATGCATACTAGAATAACCGAAGTAGTTCAAATATCTTAGTATAGGTTAAGAAAACATGCATTACAAATGGTTAAAGAATAGTCTTACAAATAGATACAAAACATGCGTGAAAACGTGTTGGCCTGAGACAAGCTTCTGAATTAAGGAAAAGATCAAAGACACATCTATACAACACACATCACTAGTCCTAATAGTGGGACATTGGAGCCACTCCTCACTCCTCAAAGAACATATTATGAACTCTCAAGGCTATATGGGAGGGGCCAAGGTGGAACGTCCTTTTCTCATACAATGAGGGGGTATATATAGCCAAGGGGGTATAACTAACCCTTGTGACTCTTCGATTTCCGTCATGACTGTTTGACATCCTATGAATTTTTATGTTTACATGACTCTTCGATTTCATATGTGGGCATATAGGACTTCCACTTTAAATTACATTGATTACAACAAGTATGGCCCATAATAGTGATGTGGCCGAGACAACTCATGACACAACTCGACATGAAATTGATGACATGTACTGGCTGACTGTGGTGTCCATGTCAAGCTGTTGTGATGCTAAGTGATGATATTCTCTCAGTGTAACATGTCTTCACCTCCACATGGCAAAGTGTGTGGGGTCTTCGATGGTCTTGGTATTTTTCTTGATGGTTCATATGAATGTGTCCCTTTTGCTTGCTTGCTCGATATGCTTCATGTGTTCGTTCACTACCAGCAAGTCTTCTAGCATGCACCTCTTTTCCATCTCGTTCTTCATTGTGCCATGTTTCATCAATGTACATGTTCCTGTAATCACTCATGATGAGACAACATCAAATCCAAAATCTCCTAGTTTAGCATGATGCATTATTTTCCATTTTGGTGCAGGTGATTGGGAGATGGAAAAGGTACTCAGAGTGTGGGAGTACAACATAGGCCAAGATGTGAGGCTCAAGAGCATTGTTGGGAAAAAATACGTAGATGTCACTTGGAGACAAATTTTTGCAATCTGAGACAATTGTGAGAGTTGCGGGGCAAAACCCAGTTGGGAAGCAGAACTGTGCAGTTTTTGGAAGGAAGGATAAGTGGGGTGTTGAGGAGGTTTTGGGCCAATCTGCCCAATTATTCAAGGGATCACTGGGTAGGTCATCCAACTGGGATTTGCACAATTTCTTGAGGATGACAGTGCGAGAAGTCAAAGCCACTGGCAGAACAACCTATACAATTTTCAAGAGGAGCACAAAGTCGGGCTTCAGGAGCTATTGGTGAAAGCTATGCAATCCTGAGAGACAATCCAGGCCCAGATAGTTTTGTGCGGTTTTTTATCTGGTTGTAGATTAAGGAAGAAGGGATTGACATGATAGATCTATGCAATTCCTAATCTGGTTGTAGAGTGCTAAGGAAGGGCAGGACAAGACAAATCTGCACAATTCCTGAGCTAGTTGCAAAGCGGGCAAGAAGAGCTGGCAGGGGAGGACAAATCTGCTCAATTCCTGAGATGGTTGCAGAGTGGGAAGGAAGGGTAGGATAGGACAAATCTGCACAATTCCTGAGCTGGTTGTAGAGCGGCCATGAAGGGTTGGTGGGGTAGGACAACTCTGTGCAATTCTGGAGCTCAGTACAACCCAGGGTCACACAACTCAAGTTCTCTCTTCGATTGACCAATGAGAGGATTGATGGGAGGTCTTGCGGGAAGCACAAAGTGGATCATCTTTTGGGACAAATTCTGCAGTTCTGGGAGTTAGTCATATGGATCATTTCTAGAATTACGTAGAGTAGGTTGCCCAGAGGACAACCTCAAGATCTGTGTAGTTCTGGGTAGCAGTGCAAGATCACTGAGATGGAAGGTTGTCCTGTCCACATATTTTCAAGGAAATCGATTAAGTGTGAAAGAAAGTGAACTTGTGTAGACACGACAATGTGATTACACACTTAGCATGACTCGATGACAAGACACCTCAAACCAACAAGACAACATGTGCTCATTGAGATTGACTTGAAGGTTGAGAAAGACAAGTGCGACAATTGAAATATGTCCTCACAAGCATGACATAATGATCAACATGCCAAAAGATGACCGATGATCGATCAAACAAAGAGGGTTTGTAAACTTCACAAGAGCTCATGGGATGAGCCCGAGTGTTTGTGACCATCAAGGTAAAAACCAAGGAAGGCTCTGAAATTTGGATGTAGGCTAAAATTTTGGAGGGTGTTGTAGCCTCTACAAGAAAACCCTAAATGTGAACCTTAAATGAAACCCTCAAAGGAGTGTCAAGCCAAGAACAAAACCCTTCCATCTTCTTTAGGAAATTCATCTGAAACCTTAGAAGCAAAGACCTACGTTTAAAGTTTTTTGACCACAGAGAAAAGACTTTGCACTTTTATTGATTATTTTGGAGAGGAAGATAATGTGTTTCTATAGTTGTGGAGAGATACATGAGAACCTAGCTAACTTAGGGTTTATATGGAAACCATATCAAAATTAAATTAAAATTTAATTTTGGCCCTAACATTAGGATGGACTTGTAAAGTCCTTTTTTTAAGAGTTTAAAATTCTTTTGTCAGCCCTCCATAATAATGGATTATAAAACATTTTAGCACACTTTCTTATTTAATTTCAAAATAATTTTGAAACCCTACAACCATATTTTTGTTGCCATGTCATCTAAAAATTTGGGGCTTTCACTTAATTTCCACATTAACCAATTTTTTTCCACATCATCATCCTTGGAGACAAAGAAAATCTACTACATCATCAACCCTTGGGGTTTTGGACCATTGGCTTGGTTTTGCAACTTTTACTAAGTTGTTCTCTTCAACTGTGAAGCTGCTCAAGATTCTCCATCGATCAATGAAATTAGCATGATTAGGAGAATCAACTAGCAAGTGTCTCCAAGAAAACCTTGATGATTTGATGCTTCATAATCTCCAACAAATGCTGGGTATATCCATCGACCAAGAAACCAAACCCTAGATCTAGGGTTAGCTAGGGTTTCATCATTGCTTCTTCTCATACATGATAACAAACATATTGAGGACATAAATGATGACATCCTACACCTACTGCATCCATTATACCATCCCACACCTACTCTTGCTTTGCCATCAATGACAACATGCTCAACACTTGCGCCTTAAGATTGTGATTGAGTACTTTTTGTTTCAATTCTTTGATTTTGTCTCTTGCGCCCCTTCATATTCTATGAATTTTCATATTCTTTTAATGGATATATATATATATATATCTATATCTATATATATATGTGTGTGTGTGTGTGTGTGTGTGTTATGACAAGTTTTCATTCCATTTAACATCGTTGTGCTCTCTCAATGTGATATTCCCCATACTTAGTCAAATTCTATATTTTCCCATCACATCCTTTCCTAACACTTTGTGGCACACCCGCACAACCTATAACTCTAGCATATACCCTTACCTTTGTATGTTGTGAATGGTCCCACATTAGACTTTGTTATGAATTGTTGTGCTAACACAGTTTAGATTCTTAGCATCAACCCCTTTTTCCCTTGCAAATGTGTCGAGTGATGAGCCTTTTTTTTAACTATTGTGCCAACACATCTAATAATGAGACTCGTCTGATCCCCTCTATCACTACAAACCACACTAGCACCGAACATATGGGTTCTCTTGCCTTGTGCCAAAGAAATGATTGCTTTTAGTCTCTCTATGACTATCCCTTACATGCATTAAATTCGCCTACGCTAAGCATATATGCTCAAACTTGTGTGATCACATTGGCAACTCCCTATCGTTAATGTATTATACGTTTGCCTCTAGCCCATGCGCTTGCACCAAGACTAACACACTATTTTTCCACTGTGAGAAATTACAAAAATATAACAAAGATGGAGTAGGAATTTTATTGGATTAATTTTGTACCTTGCCATGAATTATTTTAAGTTTCTAGGTTCAAGAGATATTCAACTTATCATTGTGTCATCCTCTTCAAAAATCATGCCTTCAGTCATGTGAAAAGGACTTGTAAGAGAAATAATTGAAAGCAACATTAAGGGTGTAGTAAATATTTGAAGCCTAAAGTAATCATACTCAAGGACACTACCTATTTTATCGACAAATAAATGAATTTTACTTGGCCAAAGATATTCAAATACTTCACCAAGAAGGAAATCCTAAAAGGTGAAGAAGATCGAGCCATGTATTTCAACATTAAGGAGTCCAAATTTCACATGATTTCGTGTCACTATCTAGTACTACCTTGTGAAAAGACGATTGGGTGGATCCTACAACACACCAACCCTCAAAATATGATCATCAGAAGTTCAAACCCATATGTACTATAAGATACCCAAGCCTGAAGAATACCTCAATACAAGATTCTATGTTGGTTTTGAACATTCTACTAAGGAGATCCTCAAATCTTGGTGGTAGGAATCGATCAAATTTTGTCAAAATCCTGACAGAATATACAAAACCAAGATGTTGAAGAAAGTGTACCAACACTTAAATGTCCATGTCACTACGAGTTATCTAGATATGATAACGTTGTATTCTTTAAGGAAAGATGGATCTATATGTTGCACCCTTGTGTCACCAAAGGAACTATTTTTAATTGGTATGATATTATAGCTTAATTATTGCAAAAGTGTGTTAAAAGGGCAAAGAATGTAGCAGAAGCCACGAAACTAGAATTTTACATGTCTTCATATTTGCTAGAAAATATATATGCAAAGAATTAATTCCCAAGGTTGGAATGGAAATGGGCTTATGGTAAAGAGATACCTCTGGTGCACATCTATTGCAATATACTTTGGGAAAGGAGTTATAGAGGAGTGTATGCAAAGAGAAATGAACTCTTTATCTCAGTATTATATCAATTTATTTTTAAAACCGAGGAACTATGCATGATAGATAAGGCAAAGGAAGATCTAGCAGACATTGTAGATTGGTTTACATCGCCTTAGGGAATGTTTATCAAAGTTTTTGGAGCATATAAGGGCCCACATCTCATGTCATTATTCACAACAAATAAAGTTGTGACATAGGAGGTAACCTATCAACTTTCTATAAGATTGTTCAGGTCATTGTAGAGGTCAAATAAGTCTCCAGGGCCTATCTCCCCTCTTCATATTGGATCATATATTTTTAAAAGTTTAAAGCCAATGGAACCAGAAATAAATGAACTAGAGCACATTAAATTCAGTGAAATGGGATATCACTGGTATGATACAAGAGGCATAGCCATGCAATATCATGTAAATAAGAGATATACATTGACATGTGTCTCAATTTATTGGAAACACAAGGAGAAAATAACAAACCATTACAATGCCTTCAGAGTAGTTGGAATAGATGGGGAAGAAGGTGATTTAAACAAGGAATTTTTTTTAGATGAAATAGAGGGTGGAAACCAAGAGGAGATGGACATCCAAGGAAATCCTTAACAAAAAAGAAAACATGAGCAGGAAGCTACGTAGGAAAGAACTACAAATTTTAAAGCCAATAAAGATACTAAAGGTGCAGTTGAAGAGTAAAAGAAGAGGAAGGAGCACAAAGAGTGATGAGGGGAGTTCAAGATTCACAAGGAAGGTGAAGGGCCACCTCACTTCTTATATATAGACCCTCAGAGCTCAAGCAAATGGAATTTTAGCCTTGGCTTCTCTTGTTAGCATATGACACGGGGATTTTTCTTTTGAAAAGCATGTAGTGGCTTCCATGTTCCACTATTGGAAAAATTGAAATGTCTTTGTAATCATGCATCTTAGTACTTATACATAATCATAAGAATATCTTTTAGTTAGACATGTTTTCATAGATATAGCAAAGCTAATTGTTGTAATTTTCTTGCAATGGTTATTGTATATGCTTATATTTACATGTATTGAAGGGAATGAACTATTTTGTTGTTTTTAGTACATATCTTAATTGAAATTTTATGTCCTGTTGTGGCCACCAACAACCCCCCCTCGTTCATTTAAATATTGTCCAAAATACTAAATGAATGGGGACCCTTAGTTAATTTTTAAGAAAAAGCAAGTTTTTCCTTTATTCAAAATAAGGTTACCATCTTAAGCTTAGAAAGTTCTTTTCAATATTTTTAACCTAAGTCTACGATAAGGGAAATATCTTTAAAATAGCATTGCAAAAAAGATTAGCATGCCTCCATTTCTCTATAACATCAGTGTGCGCAAGACCCTCGTGTTAAGCATGACATCACATCGCAATGAGGTAATGCTCATAAGGAAAAACCTCAATATCTACCGATCTGCGATAACACCGATCACAAGATCGCATATCGCAGAAACAAACTGGCAATATTTGACAAACATTAAACTTCCGTGACCTGCGATGTTGCGACCTGCGATGTTGCGATCGCTGCGATGGTGCAATCTACGATCTTGCGATTGGCACGATCTGTGATGGCATGATCTTCGATGTTACGTAAGCAAATCATGAATCACTTAATCAGCAATCCTTCGGGCACGTCATTCAAAGAAAATCCACTTACCATAATCAGACCCAAGATCATGCGCTTTTAATGATAGTAAATGGATTAGTTGTCAGTTATTAAATGAAATGAAGATGCGTGCTTTTGTAAAGAATTACTTCACGTAAAGTGGCATATTTGATATATCTATTGCATTTAAAACTCTCCCATCACCTTTCTTAATCAGTCATTTCCACTTCGCTTGTAATCTACAGGAACGAAGAGCTAAGACGATTCAAAGCCGAACGCAGGAGAAAATGGAAAAGAAACATAAAGCTCAAGGCTATGAGGCGAAGGAAAAGACAAAGGAGATGGCACCTTTGTATACAGACACTGCCTGCAACAGGGACGCAGGAATTTTGACATGGGAAAGCATGTATAGGCTGCTGGAGGAAGAAAATCCTAGAGTAATGAAGGTTGATACTGCCGCGGGCTCACAACGCTCTTCCGAGGCATCCTTGGAGGAGCAAGCATGTTCTTTTCTTCACCGAATAGCAGCTAGACCCAAAATTTTACCGTATACAGATATGATCAAGTAGATACTTAACAATGCAGAGTTGAACAATAGACAATTCAAGGTTCAAGGACATGGGCTCATAGGATCATTCGCCGCCCAAGACTTAAAGCTTATGTATCATCTTCCTGAACCTCAGATGACTTACAATGCACAATTTGTCAAGAAATTTGCGGCAGAGAACCCAAACCTAGCAGAGACCACTAAAGATTGGTCCAGGAAAGAGGAGCCGCTCAAAAAGGACAAAAACGGTATATACAGCACTGGTTCCCTCACCTCTCCGTATTGTTTTGTTGCGGCCATGCTTTGTAGACTATTTGGGATGCCAGATATCAATAAATTTTCGTCTGAATGGCTACCACTCATAGACGCTGCCACAAACACCGATATTATGGATTGGGCCAAGATATTTTCTAATAATCTATACACGGTTGTTATGAATTACTGGTCCAAAAGATCCTTGTCTCAAAAGGTATATCCTCCTTTTTATCTGTCTGCGTATATTATGGATTCTATTTGTTATGTGTCTAAATTCCCCACTATGAGTTGGAAATGGACTACCCAGAACCCATTACCTCTTCATGTTTATCATAAAGTGTTATGGGATTCTCAGTTCGTCCCGCACTTCTATCAGATTTGTCACGGACTTATCTTACCCCTGTATAGAATGATGTATGATGAAGATGAAGGGAAAAGAGCAACACCCAGAATAGATGAGAGTCATAAAGAATTGCTCTTTAATAAATGGGATGATCAAATCAGGCAGGCAGAACAAGCAGCGGAGACAGCGGCCACGCAGGCGAACATTCTTATCGACTGTGTAAATGAGAATTTACACAGGGCCAACTTAATCGAGGAGACCACACCGGGGTACCTACCAAATAAACTACGACTGGAAGCAGAATGGAAGTAGAAGGCGCAGGAAAAGGGAAAAGCGATCCAAGCATTAAACAGGTTAAAATCGGAAGTGTTACTGGGCATACTTGGTCAAGCCACACAGTCAATGGATGACTGTGAAATGCATCATAAACTCAGACGAAAAAGTAGTGCCAGCTCTCATAGATTCTGTTTTCGCAGCCCAGCTCAGCGCAGAAGTCGACCAACCGACTCTTCTCAAGTCCATGATGAACACTTGTAGTTTTAAGGACCAAGTTCAGAAGTAGCCTTATTTTTAGAAGTTTGTTTTTTCTTTTTATTATATTAGAAAAAGGACGGTCATTTGAAAACCGTATCCTAAATTTTGTAAAGACACTATTATTAGAATTAGGAAGTAGTATTTTAACCCTTCTCATGCATTTAGAGAAGGGTGTAGAGATTTGTCAAAAACTTGTCCTCGGAACATGCACTTCTGTACCCTCAGAGGAGGTTTTGATGAATGGATGGATCGAGATTTATTTATGTTTGCATTTGATATCTGCTACTGATGTTGCACTTTTGTACTCTTAGTAGATGTTAGAACAAGTAGAGATAAATCGTTTTTGCTTGAAGTTTATGAGTAGGATTAGTCATAAATGGTATTTTTATCTCTTGGCCAATTCCTGCTTATATTCTTTAAGTGATATACAGTTTTCAGTTGTTTATATGTTATTGCATGAATGTATGAGTTACCATTTGGCACTTCTGTATGGTGGAGTTATTTGTTTATGTTTGATATATGAATAACTTATTATGCGATATGTTGTTCACAACTGTTTTGCCTAACTTCTTATGCAAAGTGGTTTATCTTAAATGATTTCTATTCTTA
>APFE031395282.1:72276-82309 GCA_000404065.3 Pinus taeda
CTGCTACTGATGTTGCACTTTTGTACTCTTAGTAGATGTTAGAACAAGTAGAGATAAATCATTTTTGCTTGAAGTTTTAGAGTAGGATTAGTCATAAATGGTACTTTTATCTCTTGGCCATTTCTGCTTATATTCTTTAAGTGATATACAGTTTTCAGTTGTTTATATGTTATTGCATGAATGTATGAGTTACCATTTGGCACTTCTGTACAGTGGAGTCATTTGTTTATGTTTGACATATGAATAACTTATTATGCGATATGTTGTTCACAACTGTTTTGCCTAACTTCTTATGCAAAGTGGTTTATCTTAAATGAATTCTATTCTTATGATAGCTGAATGATCTTTATTACCAGTTATTGTTTGAAATCTCTTTAGATCTCATAATAGAAGATATACACCCCGGGTTAGCGTAGATTAGATGTGTTGTTTCTCATTAGATTACAATAGCTTAGAGTTAGTTCAAAAATCTGAATTAAATTAGCTTTAAGTACTCTTAGATCAGCTTCATCCAACTCTACACATACACACACCCTTAGATTGGGAAACTAGTCCCATTATCCCCAGTCGGACCCACTATACCAAATGGATAAGGAGCTGCCAACCAAGGTCTGGATCGGGTGGGTATCCCCCTTGTTGTCGACCCGATTTTCGGGGCTTCAACATGTCCTTATGTTTTCATGATCATGTTGTTTTTGAAAACTAATTTTCAAATCAATTAATGATTCTTTCCTCATATGTATGTCTTTATTAGAGTAGTGTTATCATTATTACTTAAAGACTCATGTTATTTACTTTACTCACATAAGTATTTTATGCACATTATTTTTTTTCATTTCACAAAGCTAACATGCTTGCATGTTTGAACAGTGATTGTGGTTTCTCTCATATGTTGCTAATTTTAGCCAAGGCATATCATAAATTTAACAAAATGGTAGTCAGGCTATCATTCCGAATGGGAATACCACTCCAAAAAGTGTAGAGTCTAATTGGGACTTTATACAGGGGAGATCCCTTATTGTTGGTGGAATTTCCAGGAATGTAAACACATTTTTGACATTAGAAAGAGGGAGGATAGTGCATGGCAAGTAGTTCTTCACATTCATATATTGAATCATCCCAACAAGGCTATAATTGTTGGTATTGTTGTCATTGATTGCAAAATAGAAGCGAAGGAAAATTAGGAACAAAGGAGAGGCAAAATAAAAACAAAGGAGCAACACAAATAGAAAAAACCATGGCATGTTGTTTTGTATATTGTTTTGTAAAGCTGACTGTGTGTATATGATTGATTGATATTTGATTACCTTGTTGTTTTTGATAATGATTGTTGTGTTATTGATGGATGCTCATTTGATGAGGAGTTGTGGTGCAACAAGGCCTATACTTATGTTGTTATTAAAATGTTCATTACTATGTTGATGGCATCAAAGATAAGTTTTCCAACAAAGGAGAAACAAGATAGGTCACTAAGAGAGGCATTGTTGAGATGCTTGACATAAGAGATGCATATGTTGCTTGTGATCCTTGACAAAAGAGTGGAATAGTTGAGTGATGATGTTGATGATTGATATGATTTGATGCATTGTAAATGGATCTGTGAGAAATGTTTGTATATATGTTGCAAATATTGTTGTGATGCAAGGCAAAGGAAAGGAAAACACATGATGCAAGGCAAAGGCAAGGGCATGATCATTGTTGTGATGAAAGGATAAGGAAAAGGAATGAAGGAGTTGTGATGCAAAGGATGAGGGAAAAGTTGAAGGAAAAGGTGTTAACAATAGAAAATAACTATTGAAAACAAAAGTATTATGCCAGAATATTATGTTGAGGTTACTAGTATGCTTGATATGAAAAAATATTGTTGATGCTTGGTAATGCTTGGTGAGTGGAGTAATAATGTTACATGGTATTGGAATGATGTTGGTGTATTTATTCATTACAGGTGGTTGAAAATAATATTGGATAGAGAAATTATTCTTTCTTTTATTCAAAATATGAAAAGGTGTGAAACGAATTAGTAGAATGCAAAGAGGCAAGGTTGTTCACTTCAGATTCTTGTGCGGAATACTAAAATCCAACAAATTATCTTTATAAACATATGTACTTTTGAAAGGATGAATTTTTAGAGTGTTTGAGAATGTAATATTTGATTTGAGTTGTACATTACCTGTCACATATAGAGCAAAAGTGAAACGGATTTGTGAATAAGTAGAAGTAGAGACAAAGATGGAGGTATGCAGATTTATAGACCTGGTAACTAGCACATTCTTTTCTTTATGTATGAGGGGATTGCAGTCTCCTTTCAAGTTGTAGCTTGATAAGGAAAATGTTATAGCCTATTGAGGTAGGATCCTCCTGTAGGTTGTAGCATGTAGAAAACTTATGGGAGTTGGGGCTTCCTTACATGTTGTAGTTTGCATAAAATTTGAGGTAGTAGCTTCTTGTAGGTTGGAGCCTACAAAAAATCAGATGTAATAAGGGAGTTAAGGCTTTCCTTTTCATCACAACAATTAAAAAGTCATGGTTTTCTCCCTTTAAGGGTTTCCACTTATATCTAGTGTCCATATCTGATGATTTTGTGTGTTGATTTTATGACGCCATGAAAGTTGTTATGTTGTGGTTCATATATTACACATTGTACATAATATTAAATATGCATTTCATATGGTGTTAAAATTCTCATTGAATAGTTCAGATAAATATTAAGAAGTGTTGGACACCTAATCCACTAAGGGTTATGGTGTGGAGGTTAAACAGTCAAAGGGAGTCCAAAAGACCTTGGAAGATGAATCCAAGATTCACAAGATTGTATTATAAATGTATATCTCTGTTAATAGAAATGTAATTCAAGGTTTTATCATTCATATTTTTTACACATTCAATTTGTGTTTAACATGGTATCCGAGCATAGGCTAGGACTAGGGGCTTTAAGATTTTGTTATCTTTGCATCCTTTCCAGAACTTGTCTGCCATTTCTCTATTTTTCCTCTCAACTATAAAAATATTCTATAACCTTACTCTGTTGCACCTGGGAGATCCTCTACTTAACGTTCTCTCCACCTCCTCTTCACCGGTTGAAAAACTATTTGTTTTTGAGTTTGAAACCTGACTCATCTACCTTATCCCCAATCTGTGTGTTACATTCCTTCTTCTCACTGTTTTCTCTTCTCACCAAACCTACATACATAAACTAACTCTATCTATCTTGTCATGTCAATATTATGCCTCTTCAACACTTGAATGTTTTGGCAAGACTCATTTATATCTGCATGAGCTACCATTCCTCTATTTTGTACTCTAATCTCTAGAATTAGGTGGAACCACGTCGATGGTGCTACAAGCATGAAGAGACACTTATTTCTCAAATTGGTTTAATCTAACAATGGTATTAAAGCCTAGGCTTTCTTGAGAAATCTAGCCAAAGGTTTTGCGGTCCTCCTCTCTTGCTCAATTCTTTAGAAACCTATGCAACGTCTCCATTCTTGTCTATGACCTCTTTGTGCATTTTTCTTTGTTAGTCATTTCCTCTTCACATACGGATAAAACCTATTTGTGTGCCCAATATATTGGGCACTCGTATGCTATCTCCTCCTCCAACATAGGTCTTCAACCCGGCATGCAGTCGAAGCTTTAATATATTTGATAGGCCCGTTGTGACCTAACAAACATGAATGGATAGTTCATGGGAGCATAAATAAGTTTATTGTTATGACAAAACCTCGTTCCTCCATATTTTGTGAATGTTGAATTGAGTGAATATAAGAGGGTCACCATTCTATGGATTTAAAAAAATGTAAAGGATTTGATTCGGTCTTCCATTCCTTTCTTGGTTGATATCGTCGGTGAAAGATGCATCTTCAAAGGTCATGTATAGTGAGCTATATGTTATGCTGCATGTGTAACCTCCTGAAATCATGTTGCAGGTTCGATTCGCTAGAGAAAGAATGGTCACTTGCATTAAAGTGATTTTAACAATTCTTTGTATTTGAGGAATTAAGTCGTCTCCATATTTGCATCAAACAGCAAACAAAACGACTCTAATTTGTTATTTGACTCAACACTTTGTTATCATGTTATTTGGGTTGAAGTCGGTGGCACATTGATTAAAGATTGCCTGTTGTAGATATGGTTCATTCTATATGTTTAAAAGTGCATCCATGAATTATTTAAAAGCTGTCTCTCTTGACATGTGCGCTGGATATACCTAAAAATAATCCTTCTTTGCATTGATTAAAGCGTACAATGCATTTGGTGTGTAGTAATGATTGTTCGTCTTCTCGGGTGGTGGATGTGGAGTGCTGACTGGAGCATTGAAATCTCCCTGCCACTAATCATATGCACCATTCAAAGGGAATAAAAAAATTTTCCCCGTGATTTCCTTCAATCGCTACTATATGTACGTTGAGTGACATTTGCGATCAGAAGTTGATGTTGGTTCGAACACTGTGAATGAAGCATCTGTATTCTGTGTTGATTGGATTGTTGAGTTGGATATCTGCATTGAATGAAGTGAGGAGTGCGATGGGTATGTGCGAACGGTGAGAATGGAATGATGCGTGCTTTGAACGAAACTATGTCATATGCGTGTGAACATGAAGTTGGTGTTCAAATGAGATAGACGCCATTGTTTTTGCGTGGACACGATATTTACATTTTTCGTAAGAGACTCATTATTTAATCTAGATATATTGAAAGAATCCACATCTGGATTGCAATTGAATGCAGAAAGTGTTGTAAAATAAATAAACTATGAATTGGTAGGTTGTTATGGTCATGGAAAGCATAATTCTTTATGCGTGGTCATGGAAAGCATAATTCTTTAGAACTAATTACATAGATTGAATTGGAGGGTTTCAAAGGAATATGAATGGTGGTATATCATAGGGGTTCACATAGCCATGCTTCTGAATCTGCAAAACTAGTGTTCGATGAGGATGGATATCATGCTTTAATTAAAAAGAAAAAGGCAGGTCATTTGTGTAGGTGTGGCGTGCTTACCTGAACAAGTTGATCTGTGTAGATTAGTCCCAAACAATTTTGTTATTCGTGGGAGATATCTACAAGCTTGAAATTTGAATTCCTAATTCTAGGCTTTTAAATTGCAACATAACAAATTCTTTCTATATAAGTATATATTTTTGTCCCAGGCAGTGATTTCTAGTGAAGTTTGGCTCTTCTTTTTCGTAGTGTGATTAGTTTGAATAATTTGAGAAGTGAGTGCATTGAAGAAGTGGGTCATTTGTTGCATTGAAATTGGTATTTTTTTGTATGTTGCAGTGACTTGGTTTAATTTTTCACAGTGTTTTTGGTAGCTTGCTACTCATTTAATAGTTGAGGTTATTTAGTGGAAGCTATTTATCACTTTATAGGGGCATTTGTAGTTGAAGCCAACACCATTCATTTGATTCAATTGTTTTGAAATGGATCGAATAGATGATGTATTAAAACTACTAAATAATGTAATACATTCCATTGTTGATGAGATGGTTAAGATCAACAAACCTCTCTTTCCAATATTAAAATTTGTTTACAACATGTACAAGAAAAGATTGATTTTTTGGAGCTTGAGTCACAACTTCAACAAGAAGATTTACAACAAAATAGACATCATTCTAAACTTGTTTTTGTTTAGAACAATCATTTATTTAAGATTGAGACAGACTCCCATCAATAGCAAGAATATGAAGTTGATTTAGATCTAGTGCCCAATGAAGGAGAAAATTTGCATGGTTCAGGTTCCACTTCCCAAGCCCATCATCAGATCTTGGGAAGAGCTTATCAGCAACAAGCATAGAATAGGTCCTTGTTATGAAAAGGAGGTGTCCTTTCATATTACATACTATTCCAATCCCATTAAATTTCAAAGTGTTGGATTTCTTCATGGCAGTTCACCTTCGCCTGTTCCATATTCTACTTCTCCACATTCACAACAAAATGTTGTCAAATGGCAACATTGTGACCGAGTTGGCCATATGAAATATCACTATTTTGATCTTCACTCGTGCAAGCATTATGGTCAACACACTCATTCTTGAAATAGATTCTTCAAAAAAAAGGCCTCTTGCAAGAACAATGATTCACCTTGGATGGATCACTTCTTGGAAATGGGCTTCAACAACCAAGAAGATATTTCAGTCATATGTTAGAATTTCTTCTAGAGTATTAAAAAGTCTTATAGCTTACATCTCTTCATCTTCTCACCTTGTGTTTTACACGGGTTGAATTGATGGTCATGTACAAGTTTCAAAGATACATTAAGCGAGCTTGAGCCACAACCTAAACCTGCTACCTGAGCCTGCAACCAAAGACAACCGTACCCAAATTTAGGGTTGTAGCTAGATACATAGAAGCCCATAAGCACTCCTTTTCTTGGTGGAATTCCTTAAACCACCACAAATTCTAAAACTCCCTTTTTCTAGGTTGAAGTTCTCCCTCTCCAAAGCATTAAGGAGCACTTCCTCTAGCAGAAAACTTCAGCTTCTTTCTAGATTTGAAAGAGTTCCGGAATCACAGTAAGCAATCCAAAGTTGGTGGTCATCCTTAAACCACCACAAGTTGTAGACCTCCCTTTTTCTAGGTTGAAGGTCTCCCTCTTCAAAGAATTAGGGACACTTCCTCTAACAAAATACTTCAACTTCTTGCCATATTTGGAAGAGTTCCAAGAACTGCACTAAGTGTTCCTATGTCGGTGGTCATCCTTAAACCATAGCCGGTTGAGACCTCGAGTTATCCCACCTTATACTTTCATTTCAGAGAGCTCATTCAACCTATTTCTGTTATGAATTATTGTATTTTGTATTATAGCTCTCTTCTTGGACACGTATATACCCCTTCGCATTAAGGGGGGGCATTTTGGACACCTAATCCACTAAGGGTTATGGTGTGGAAGTTGAACAGTCAAAGGGAGTCCAAGAGACCTTAGAAGATGAATCCAAGAGTCACAATACTATATTATAAATATATATCTATGTTAATAGAAATGTAATTCAAGATTTTATCATTCATATTTTATCCAAATTCCTTGTGTGTTTAACCGCCAACTAGTTCACCGACCCCCTACCCCTTCTTAGTTTAGTTAAGTTTCCATCAATTGGTATCAAAGTCGATTCCTTATGAGTAATCCTAGCAACTAGAAGGTAGATCTAGTTAATTCATGGAATATCAAAGTGTTTCCATGCTAAGTGCAACAAAATTTCATGAATGGAGAGATAAGATAAAATCTAAACTAATAGCTTATGGAGTCGGTGTATGGAAGCTAAAATGTGATGGTTACTATAAATACTCTCCCTCCATGCAAGAAAAGTAGTGGAATGCTCAAGCAAAATTGCAATCTATAATAACCTTCATAATAAATATCCTGATACTGTTATAGACTTAATATCTGCAAAATAAATCTGGGATAGATTGCAGTTCATGCATGAAGGAAATACAATTAGCAACAATATATAAAAGGAGAAGTAAAAGAAGAAGAAGAAAAAGGGTTCTCAAAAGGAAAACATCCATTCAACTGAGACATATGCTAGTGTAAATATACTTGACTTTCATGAGGAAAATATAGATGAAAAGTTAAGTGAACATCAAGTTATGCTTGACTCAACCCTAAATGAAACAGATAAACTAAAGAATGGAAACAAAGACCTAAATAAAATTATGAAAATATGTGATGAGAGAGAACATACAAGGAAGAAATAGTTAATCTCATGACACTACTTGAAGAAGAAAGGAGAATAGAAGGGGTGATGAATTGTCAGCTGAAGGGGAAAGAGGTATAGTGTGAAATATTAGAGTCTAAGATTAATTCAAGTAGAAGAAAGTTCAATGAAAAAAACATGTTGTGTAAACATCTAGAAGAGGAGGTTGTCTCCATTAAGAACTCAAAAAGTGCAAAAGAACAAAGGAAACCATAAAGGATAATGAAGCAACCCAAAAAATAATTGTAAGAGTACAAGACAACATCAACATGATTGTTGATAAAAAAAACAAATGAAAGAAACATAATCAAAATGGAAAGAACAAGGTGAAGAAAGGATTTTTTGCAAAAAGGTCATTTGTCCCTGATGATAAGTTGAGAAATTTCAAAGGAGATTTTTTACTCCATTAAAATATTTCAAATGTTTTTCTTTTCATGCACCTAGACATGTAGCAATAAAATGTAAGAGAAAGAAAAGAATAAGGTTCCCTCAAGCAGGAAAGCAAAGAAGACAACCATTCACCAGGTACACAAATCATTTCTATGGTTATTGTTATTTGTGCAATGAATTTGGACATAAAGTTGTTGAATGAAAAACGTACATAAAGAAGAACATTAACTCAAGTAGGAACACACCATTTTATCCATTCCTTGGCCACACAAGATGTCATATGTGTGATAATCTTGGCCACAAAGGCAAAGGCTGTAAACTGCCATGTACTCTAAAGAAGTCTAGATAGAAGATGGACGACAATACAAGCAGACCAAACAATGAGTCAAAAAGGAACAAAAGGAACATCCTATGACTTCAGTGACAAAATGAAGTCAACATGGCCTGAGGGGGAGCTACTCATGAAGGAAAAGAAGAATATTGTTATTGTCAATATTAGAGGCGAAACAATCATGAAACATGAAACATCCTAGTGAGAGCAACTTCAAATATTTTCTTGGTAATATACTACATATGCTAGAGTGTCTTTGCAATAACAAAAATTAATGAAAAGGACAATTATGATCAGTTACAATTCCAAAATGAGAGGTCTTTGTAGGGCCTTGTTAAGAAGTTTCCATAATGTATCAACAATCTTATATTTTTTCATGACTTAGAAGACTACATAAATGAAATATGTCAAAAAAATATTTCCCATTCATTCAATAAAGGAGATACAATGGCTATACCAATGAAGTATTCAAACTCCAATCATTGATAGATTAATGTAACACTGATGAAGGAATGAACAAACTTGTAGTCACTCTATAAGTTGGGTTTCATTTTATATCCTTAACTATGATTTGACCATGTATATGAAACTTTCTATAAGCACTAGGTTTTCCCTTGCCATAACAGAAGACTTTTGGCTCTCTCATGTCATTGGAAAAGCTCAAACATGAGAGGTAACTTCATGCTTATTAAGCAGCCACAACCATTGTGATATTTGGAAGGAATGGACTAGCAACTTGTTAAGGGAGGAAGACAACAAAAAACTCAAAAGACAAGTTGGGCCTAGTGCAACCCATGACATATGAACACTCGTCTTCGTTAGTTAAAAAAAAACAAAGGTTCGACAATAGGATACTACATGACTTCATTCTAGAGAAATTATTTTTATTGGAAGTAACCATGCACAACAAGCAAGGAAACACAAAAATCTACTATGTCATTGATTGAGGAAGATATCAGAAATGGTCCTAGTCTAATTGAAATATCTTCTAGTTTTGGAAATAGTGATCACTCTGATTCGTTTTGGAAAAGAGCCATAAATTATTCTCTTTCAAAGAACAATGGTGCTTTATCATTATCTACTTTAGCACACCTGAATATACCAAAAGTAGTTGGTGCAACAAGGCTATGTAGAGTTATGAATAGTATTAAAAATAACAAAGGATGAAATGTTACAAAATTTCCCATGCATGCCAAATATTTTGGTTTATAACTACGTGGGCAAAGGCTTCGGAAAAATTGATCGAAAATCCATTCAAGTATACAAAATTCTTGGGTGAATGAGGAATTCATGGGGAGTTACAAGTTGCGGTCCTATAGTATATCAAATAGTATTGATCCATGGTATTCATGTAGAATGTAGCTTATTTAAAGGGGGGATTAAACTAGCCTAGATCCATCTTAACTTTGGATCTACCAAGCCCGGTGATATGATCTATCTTCAGGCTTGGTAGATCCAGAGTTAAGATGGATCTAAGCTGGTTAATAACCAATAAATTAAATGGTTGATAAATGTTGTTAGGATATTCCGACACGTAGGAATAGTTAAGTATAACTTGGTCTAGTATAGAGTTAGGTAAAGTGTGTTTCTTTACTATGTACATTTGTAACTTACAATC